>JAMKPZ010003009.1:0-22035 GCA_024699675.1 Amphibolis antarctica
CTTTCCATAGGAACTTAAGCATCCTATGAAGGGTGGAAGGCACGATGGAATTTTGGTGGAGAAATGGGCGGCCTAGGATAAGATTGTAGCTTGGGGGAATGTCTACCATGTGCACAGGAACTTTGAAGGCGGCTGGTCCGATGACAAGGGGGAGGATGACTTCACCTTTGGCTTCGTGCAGAGTGCCGTCGAACCCTCTCATCACTCGGTCGGTGGGGAGCAAGTCTTGCTCTTTGATTCCCAGCTTGTGCAGAACTTGTAGCGGGCACAAGTTTAGCCCGGATCCATCGTCGATCATAACCATGGGGATAGAGGTCCTTGTATTGCACCCGAATATACAAGGACAGGTTGTGGTCGGTCCCGGCCAGTGAGAGGTCTAGATCTGAGAAGTAGACGAACGAGGGGACCGATACCGTGGCCACCATTCCTTCTATGGCCTCGGGAGTGAGACCTTGGTCCACTTTGGCTATCTGTAGCGCTTTGAGGAGAGTTTCTCGGTGCTCAGTAGAGGATCAGAGCAAATCCCACAGGGAGATGTTAGCCCGTATCCCTTGTAGCTGGATTGAGAGGTCCGGGAGTGGTTGCAACTGGGTGGCCGGAGCTGAGGAGGTGGCTGCCGGCCCTGCTGAAGCGGCAGTCGGTGGTCTATTACTGGTTGAAGTTCGTCCTGCTATTCTTGGGATAGAGACCCCTCCTGGGCGTGATTGTGGCTGATATACTTGGCCAGACCTGGTTATAGCCGTGCATGTGGATGGCTGTTCTATCCCCTTGCCTTTATGTTGTCCAGGAGTGAGCGTGGCCAGAGTGGAGGGCCTGGTGAGCTGTTGCTTTGTCAAGTGTGTTCGGAGTGGCGCCAACGTTGCAGCTGCTGTAGAGGTTGTGTCGGTTGGAGTGCCGGTCGTGGATGCAAAGCCGTCGGTTGAGGCTTTGGGGATCAGAGGTACTGTCGGGATGACTGCCCTGACTGGGGCAGCAGGTGAGTAAAGAATTACCTTGGGCTGAGCCCATGTGGTCGTCCCGGCAGTTGGCTCCCTTGATGCAGCAACCGGTTCTTTTAATGCGGCAACCGTAGGCGCCACTCGAACGAAGAATTTTCCTGTGGGTGGGGATGACGCTTGTAGTGGCGTAGGCTTTGAAGACTTCCTCCTTCTTCGGTGGGCGCTAACGGTGAGGACAGAGGTCTGGAATTGTTGATAGTACGACCGGAGCTCCTCTAGTGTCGGCGGATGGTTGGCCAGCTGGATGAGGTCGACGGGGTTCAGCTAGGGAGTTCCTGCATCCAGCGGCCGTGCCGAAGGGAGGGATCTTCTTGTCCCTTGTCCGTGCTTGGTTGGATAGGCGGAAACCAGCTGTGTAGGCCGGAACCCTTCGAGCGGGTGCCTCTTTCGGGCACCTAGGAAGATAGCACTGACCTGGGAGTTGCCCGCATGATTTGGGAAGGTATGTTGGCCCGGCTCTGGGGATACGGGAGGTTGTTGAAGCTCAATGGTGCCCCAGTTGATAAGCCTCTGAATAGCTTGTCTTAATGTCCAGCAATGATCCATGGCGTGGCCAGCGGACCTATGGTACTCACAATACTACTACGAATTGTACCAGGCAGGAAGAGCAGCTGGAGGTGGCTTGATAGGGGGGAGTGTGAGCAGTGCCTGGGCCCGGTGGAATACCTGGCTTAGTGGTTCAGAAAGCGGCATGTATTCTGTAATGCGCGGCTGCTGCAGCTGCGAGGGCGGCTGGCGTGGCCCACGCTGTTGCTGATCGGGGTGTTGTTGGTTAATGCTTGGACGATCTCCTCCTTGTCCCTAGTTTCTTTGTCTAGAGGTTGTTGGGGACGTTACCTGCCACTGTTGGTGGGCAGGTGGCTCAGATGCGGCTGCCAGATGTGGAGCCTTGGGCCTCCAAGGTTGTTGATTCGGGGCCGCTCGGGTGGTGTAGACCGGCTGTTGAACTGGAGTGATTGCCGGCGGATGGTATTCTTGGGCCAGGGCGTACACCTGTTGTGGTTGGTATGGTGGTGGTGCTACCGCCACAACGGTTACGGGAGATGGACGGCCGTTGTCATTCCTTCGGGGGCCGCGGTTGTTCCCCATGTTATCGCCCAGGGCCGGTGGTCGAGGATGTGCATTTCCTCTAGGGCCGGCTCCAAATGGGAGAGCCAAAAACCTCCCTGGCTTCAAGAATCCTTCCAAGCGGCTACCAGCTTTGATTAACTGGGAGAAGGTTGAGTACGACTGAATGCATAAAAGGGCCGCCAGTGATGGTTGAGCACCTTGCACAATTATGTCTAGAGAGTCTTCTTCCGTAGGTTTCTCCCGGATTTGGGACGCCAGGGCCCGCAACCTGCCGACATAGCCACTGAATGGCTCATTCTCACGTTGGCGAAGGCAATGGAGATCTTCCAACTTTGGTGCTAGGTCCAAGTTATACGCTAGCTGTTCCCAGGTGTAGATCTTTGTTAAGTCTAAGGACATGTACCAGGAAAGTGCAGGTCCTTGGAGAGATTTTTGGAATAGCCGAACGAGGAGCTTCTCCTCGTGTTGTAGCACCGCCATGTCTCCATAGAAAGTTGAGAGGTGCGCGCGAGGATCTCCGTGCCTGTTGTATTTGACCAGTTCAGGCATTTTGAAATCGGGAGGGAGCATCGCTTCGGGATAGAAACAAATATTTTGGAAGGTACAGGAAGGTCCAGGCGGGCCGAATTTTATGCTTCGGAAAGATGCTTCCAGTTCAGCTATCCTTTGCAATAGTTGCCCTTGCAGGTCGAGCGCCGGGATGGCAGCCGTGGCGGCTGCCGGTTGGAGCGGTGGTGGGCCGAATTGGTTGGTGATGGGAGTAGTGACGACGTTGTATTCTTCCGAGTGTGGCCTCTCCGGGACATGGATGGTTGGCCTGGTGGGGATTATGGAAGCAATCCCTTGTTGTTGATAGCGCGCCAATTGATGAGCCAGGAGGGTCTACTCGAAATGTCTCGGTTGAGGTGGCAGGAAGGCGTTGGCCGCTCCTATGTCCTCAGCGTTCAAGGGTGGTTGGTAGCACGGGCCGATGCTCCGTGTGGGAGCCGGCCTGTTACCTTCAGCTTCAGTAGCCAGAGCAGCCGGCGGTGTAGGATGCACTATGGCATTGTCGAATGCTACAGCGGTGGACAGATTTGGCGCCCTTGCTTGGTTTGGGGTTCCAGTAGGAACAATGACGGGCTTGGTGAAATTCGTCTGGGTGACGATAGGCGATGGTGGGCCGAAGACCATAGACAGCGGCACAGAAGTTGCTGTGGTGATGGAAGGGGATGATCCGGAAGCCGCAACGGAACCAGTGGCCATGGCTCTTGCTTGTGAGCGAGTCAGGACAGGGGGAGCCAGCGGGGTCCGAAACCTGTAGAGGTTCGTGAAGAGACAGTGCCAGGAGAACCGTAGAGGTCCGTAAAGATCTGTAGGGATACCAAAGAAGGGTGATATAGTTCAATGCATTTGAAAGAGGCTTCGCTTAGCAAATGCGACAAGTGTGTTAAAAATCCTAACGAAAAAATAAAAGACTGACTAAAAAGAGTCGTACGAGCGAGAGTTTGAGCTACTTAATCGATAAAATGCAGCGAGTGTCCCCAGCGGAGTCGCCAAAAATCTGTACCCTCTCTCTTTCATCCAGCTATCACCCGGAAGCCCATGGGTTTCCGCCGGCCCCGCTGGTGGATGGACCGAGGTAAAGAGAATTGAAAGGTGTTTGTGTGAGCGCATCACCATGTGCAGTTGATGGCTCGTTGAACGGAGTCGCCACCTTATTTTTGGGTAGAAAACAAGGAAAACCGGATGGGAAAGTGCCCTTCCACCATCGAAGCGATAAAACCACGGGAATCATGTAAAGTTGTGTAACATGAGAGAACTGGATACGGGGCTCAGGGTACTGTTGGGGAAGGTGTCAGGCACCCCCAGACAGCCCGGGCATTTTCGGCATCTCTTCGGCTCTAAAACGGAAAACACGATAGTTAATCCGCCCCCGTACGGCCATACCTTGGAAAACTTTCCAGGGTGTTTAGAGGGATAACTGTATCCCATTCGATGAAAACACGAATCAAGTAAACAAATGGGAATTGGACAAAACGGGGATCCATATTGGATTCGGTGGTGAATAGGAGAGAAAACGATGGGTTTTCGGGGAACCGGCAGCCGGCTACTTGTACCGGTTGATCGGTGGTTGGCTGGCTGCCTTCCCAACCAATTTGCACAACCACGGGGTTTTGGGGAAACGGGGGCCAGTTCCTTGAACCGGCCAATCGGCGGCTTGCCAGCTGTTTCCCCCTTTCTAGGCGCAGCCATGGGGGGTTTCAGGGAAATGGGGGCCGATTACTTGAACCGGCCAGCCGGCGGCTTGCCGGCTGTTCCCCCCACTCCAGGCATAGCAATGGGGGTTTCGGGGAAATGGGGGCCGGTTCCTTGAACTGGCCAGCCGGCGGCTTGCCGGCTGTTTCCCCCCTTCCAGGCGCAGCCCTGGGGTTTTCGGGGAAACGGGGGCCGATTCCTTGAACCGGCCAGCCGACTGTTTCCCCCTTTCCAGGCACAGCCATGGGGGTTTCGGGGAAACGGGGGCCGGTTCCTTGAACTGGCCAGCCAGCGGTTGCCGGCTGTTTCCCCCCTTCCATGCGCGGCCATGGGGGTTTTGGGGAAACGGGGGCCGGTTCCTTGAACCGGCCAGCCGGCGGCTCGCCGGCTGTTTCCCCCTTTCCAGGCACAGCCATGGGGTTTTGGGGAAACGGGGGCCGGTTCCTTGAACCGGCTAGCCGGCGGCTTGCCGTCTGTTTCCCCCCTTCCATGCGCGGCCATGGGGATTTTTGGGAAACGGGGGCCGGTTCCTTGAACTGGTCAGCCGGCGGCTTGCCGGATGTTTCCCCCTTCCATGCGTGGCCATGGGGGTTTTGGGGAAACGGGGGCCAGTTCCTTGAATCGGCCTGTCGGCAGCTTGCCGAATGTTTCCCCACCCCTTTTCTCTTGACGTCTGTCAAAGCATGGGATTTAACGGAGGACTTATGTTTTTCCGGGGTGTCGAGAGGGTGGGCTTATGCCTCACGAAAAAAACGTACGAGGACCGTCGGTTTGTACGTGTTCTTACACCCAGACAGCTGCCACCGGCATCCTTGCCGGTGGCATCATCCTGGAAAATTTTCCGGGGCATCAGGAGAGTAGACTTACGTCTCAAACACCCGAATGGCCGCCGCCGGCATCCTTGCCGGTGGCGTCATCCCGGAAACTTTTCCGGGGCATCGAGAGAGTGAACTTACGTCTCCCGGAAAAATGTTCGGGGACCGTCGGGTTGTACGTGTTCGTACACCTGAACGGCCGCCGCCGGTATCCTTGCCGGTTGTGTCATCCCGGAAACTTTTCCAGGGCATCGGGAGGGTAGACTTACGTCTCCCGGAAAAACGTATGGGGACCGTCGAGTTGTACGTGTTCGTACACCCGAACGGCTGCCGCCGACATCCTTGCCGGTGGCGTCATCCCGGAAACTTTTCTGGGGCATCGGGAGAGTAGACTTACGTCTCTCGGAAAAATGTACAGGGACCGTTGATTACGCGGTCAATGAAGATGGAAGGCGGCGTGATTCCGGCTTGATTACGCGGTCCACGTAATTGACGAATTTGCGAGATTTACGTGCTTGCCTTCTTGGGTAGCCAACCAGCAGCCGCTATGTGGCAGGCGGAAGCCGGTTGGTTCCCCGAACATTCGCACGAAGATGTGGATTTTGGGGTCTGGGTGCTGCTTCATTGAAGCGGCTTGCCGGCGGCAAGCTAGCTCCATCCCCCTAACTTTTTACCTCCATGCGCACCCATGGGGGGTTTTCGGGAAATGGGGGCCGGTTCCTTGAACCGGCCAGCCGGCGGCTTGTCGGCTGTTTCCCCCCTTCATGCGCACCCATGAGGGGTTTTGGGGAAACGGGGGCCGGTTCCTTGAACCAACCAGCCGGCGGCTTGCCAGCTGTTTCCCCCCTTCATGCGCACCCATGGTAGGTTTTGGGGAAACGGGGGCCGGTTCTTTGAACCGGCCAGCCGGCGGCAAGCCGGCTATTTCCCCCTTACATGTGCAGCCATAGGGGTTTTGGGGAAACGGGTGCCAGTTCCTTGAACCGGCTAGCTGGCGGCTTGCCGGCTGTTTCCCCCCTCCATGCACACCGATGGGGGGTGTTGGGGAAACGAGGGCCGGTTCCTTGAACCGGCCAGCCAGCGGCAAGCCGGTTCCATCCCCCTAACTTTTTACCAAATATGGGTTTTTTGGGGGTTCGGGTGCTGCTTCCTTGAAGCAGCTGGCCGGTGGCAAGCCGGCTCCATCCCCCTAACTTTTTACCAAATGTGGGTTTTTTGGGGGTTCGGGTGCCGCTTCCTTGAAGCGGCTGGCCGGTGGCAAGCCGGCTCCATCCCCCTAACTTTTTACCAAATGTGGGTTTTTTTTGGGGGTTCTAGTGTCGCTTCCTTGAAGCGGCTTGCCGAGGGCGAGCCGGCTCCATCCCCTTTTTAGCATGGGGTCAACAGTAGGGGAAGAAAATCTGGAAAGTGCAACTGAACCTATGGAAATTGTAGGTGAAAATCAAGATGAGCCTATAAATAGAGATGAACAAACTTAAAATGGAAATGAACTGGAAATACCTATTAGTAACAAAAGAATGAGATATCAGCCTATATGGATGAATAATTATCATTTGTATTCCTTTGAGCTTTCTTGTTTATTAGTAGATATGGAGAAAAAACACATAGAACCCATGTCATATAAAGATGTTATAGAATCTCATGAAAAAGATTTATGGCTTGGAGCCATGAATGATGAGATTGATTTCATGAAAAGGAATCATGTATGGAATTTGTGTGATTTACTTGAATGAAGGAAAGTTGTAGGATGCAAATGGATATTTTAGAAAAAGTTAAAGGTTGATGAGTCTATTGACAAATATAAGGCCCGGTTAGTTGCTAAATGTTATACACAAAAATCGGGAATTGATTATCAAAAAACTTATTCTCTAGTAGCTAAGTTTGCATCAATAAGAATTATATTGACTATTGTTGCACATCTAGACTTGGAATTACATCAAATGAATGTAAAAACCACATTTCTAAATGGTGATTTGTATGAAGAAATTTACATGTCACAGCTTATAAGATTTCAAGTGGAAGGACATAAAGACAAAGTGTGCAAATTAAATAGGTACATATATGGTTTGAAACGAACATCTAAACAATAGTATCATAAGTTTCATGATACAATTGATAGAATGAGATTTGTTTCAAATAAGTTAGATTACTATGTATATGTCAAGAAATGTGGGAGCAAGTTTGTTATATTATCCCTGTATGTGGATGATATTTTGCTTATTGGAAATGATACTGACTTGTTAAATAAAACAAAAGAGGAACTTAGCTTAAAGTTTGACATGAAGAACATGGGGGAAGCATCCTATGTTCTTGGAATTTAGATCCTTAAAGATCGAAAGTCTAGAATACTAAGTATAAGTTAGGAAAGATATCTATGTACGGTACTAAAAGGTTTGGAATGGAAAATTGTTCATTATCCCTTACACTATATGTCTTTTGGAAAAGACTAAGTAGGTACCAATGTCCTAGAAAGGAGAAAGAACCTCTAAGAATACCTTATGTTCAAGTGGTTAGAAGTTTGATATATGCTATGTTGTGTATTAGATCAGACTTGGCATATGTAGTAAGTCTTGTAAGTAGATATCAAAGTAACCTTGGAATAAAACATTGGGAAGTTGTCAAAATAATAATGAAATATTTAAAAATAACATTGCACCAGAAACTTACATATCAAGCAAAAGAATTGGAAATGCTTGATTATACAAATGCAAATCTAAAAAGTGACAAAGATGATGGAAAGTCCACTTCGGAACATGTGTTCATCTTTGGAGGTGCAATTGTATCTTGGGGTAGTAGGAAGCAAGGGTGTGTATCAAAATACTCACAAGAAGTATGTATGATCGATTTAGTTGCGTGATCATAAGAGGGGGGGGGGTGAATTGTATCTTTAGAAAAATTAATCTTTAGCAAATAAACAAAAACACAATTGCACACAATTTTCAAGAAAATCTCAATTTTATTCTTAGAGATTTCTTACAATGTTTAAGCACACTTCCCTTCTTGTAGATTCAAATAAAACTTTCAATTCACTCAAGAAGAGTAAGAGGAAACAATTTTTCTTTACAAATAAAGTAAGTTTTTCACAAAGCTTAAATTTGATTTCCCTCTTTACAAAATCTAACTATTGAACACAACTCTTACTTGATCAACAATATTGAATCTTTACTTTTGATCTTCAACCTTGAACTAACTTCAATCTGAAACTTTAAACCTTTAAACGCCTTCTTCGAGTTGAATCTTGATCTTGATCTTCAAACTTGATCTTGAGCTAGACCTTTGTCTCTAAAATGCACTTCTTTCCTTCAATTTCATGAATGTAATGTCATATATCCTCTAGTCGAGTTTTCAAGTGTATTTATAGAGCAAAATACACTTCCTTCATATATTTCATTATGTCCACAAAAACTCTTGAACGTGTCTTTGAAATATTTAATAACTTCTGATTCATCTCATGTTCATATAGAACATGTGTTCTATTTTTGTATTTTTCTTTTATTTTTCTAGATTATTCTGAAATATCAAACGACTCATTCATTCTTCTTTGAAATCTTCAAAGTTTACGATTGTAGCCACG
Organism: Amphibolis antarctica; assembly: GCA_024699675.1. NCBI lineage: Eukaryota > Viridiplantae > Streptophyta > Magnoliopsida > Alismatales > Cymodoceaceae > Amphibolis > Amphibolis antarctica. Next base: position 8,697 of record JAMKPZ010003009.1, read on the forward strand.
TTTCACTCGTAAAAGCTCAACTATGTCCTTGCACAATTACTTAAGAATAATTCAAATATAAAACGTTGAATTATTCAACCAAAAATTTCGTATATTTAGTTTTAGGTTTTTAACATTAACTTCCCAAAATATTCAAACTTTTAATATTAAAACGTCGAATATGGTTCACGTTTCCTAAAACTAAATCTCACATGTTTAACTTAAAAACTCATGTGCCTTCACTAAAACATCGAAGCATATGTCATCTATTTCCTAACATTTTTAGACTTTTAGTGTTAAAACACCTATTACTATTCACACCACATGCATTTAAAAACGCACACACCTGACTTAAGAAATCACATGCTAATGTTAAAACGCTGATACACTATTCATTAGTTTTCCAATAGTTTCAGTCTTTTAACATTAAAACGATGATTTTTTCATCATGTGAGAACTTAAAATTTCACATGACATTCTATCGTTGATTTATGATTTATATATTTATCTAAAACTTATTTAACCCTTCAAATATCAAACTTAAGTGTTCTAAAAATAAATATATTTAATCCACTAACTTAAACACTTAACCTGAATCAAAAATACAAGTGTTAAATAATTAAGCATTAAGTACCATAATATTTCTAGATAATTCCAGTTATATCTAAAAATATTATAAATAGAAAATTAACAAATATAATTACGACTTTAAATTTCCATCAAATATTATTAAAATATTAATCAGCCATTCATCATTAAAACATAATACTCAACAGTCTCCCTCTTTTAGATGATGACAAAATTAATTTGATGTTGTAATTATCTAGAAAATTAATTATCAAATTTTGATTATATCTCTCCCTTTTTGTCATTATTCAACAAAGTACTTGGGTTAGAGAATAACGAAAATAATTAAGAAAGAATAGCTTTAACTAAATAGATAAATAAGATAAAACTTGTAGAACAAAACTGAACAATTAAGAACCAATTGTTTGTAACAAGTGATATTCACAAGTAAAGCATACAAATAAAAGTTTAATTACAATTCAAAGTTTAAAGTAGCATTACATCAACAAGTAATTAGAAAATTACAACTAGTTATTGATTTCTTCTCTAATTTTAAATAGTACTAATCATGGTTTGCGCTACTTGTCGACCTATTTGTTCTCCTAATTGTGTAAAATATGCAATCTCTTTAGGAGATAACAAATTAGATTCTGTTGATGAAGGATTGAATCTAATTTGTGGCTATTCACTTATTTGATGTTGCTCTATTACAATAACTAGTACCTTCTAAATGAATTTCTCTAATTCTGCCACTGTGAAGGAGCTTGTCTTAAAAGATTTTCTTGGCCACTGATTAACATCATAGCCATTGCCATTAATCAACTTGACAAGATTAATTTCATAAAATAATTTTGAATGACGATACTATATGGAATTTAAGAACAGTGAACACCAATTAATCTGTATTTTTTGCATTACAGCATATGTCGCATATAAATAGTTTTTGGCAATGGGTTCTGAATGCCCTTTCTTCAGAAAGATCTCTACTTGCAGAATTTTGGCAATGAACTTAGCTTTGCCATTAATTAAGTTCATCCAAATATTGTAACTTTCCATGTGATTGAGGGTTTTTTATTAATGAACTGATGTTCCAATTTAGCAAATGAAGAGATATTCTCATTAATTGAACACCCACATTTTTCAATTTTAATGTGTCAAATACCAACTGAGGAGTTAACTCAAAGACATTTCTATCTATGTTACTACACAATCCATTTTCCTCAACATGTAAATTAGCATAAAATGCAACTATCATTTCTTTAAAAATATCTAATTTGCATGTGGTTGGTATTATATCTAGAAGACCTTGAAATTGTAAGATATCTCTAATGTCCTATAAGCCTTTAAAGTTTATAGGTCTTTCATAAATGATTTCAGCATGTAAAAACTGATTATATCGATCCAAACTGACTTCTGAAAAATAAATTTTCTAAAGAGATATGTAGAGGAGTTCGTTGTTGCAATTAAAATAAGAATTAAACCTTAGCATTAAAGCGATAAAATCCCAAATTTTACATTTATAACCGCAAGTGCACAGTGCCTATTGTATTAAGCATGTACGAGTACGAGTTGATCCTACAAGGAGCTTGGCATAAGAATTTAATGGAAAATATGCAAGTCATGAAATTAGTAAATACATGTATGCACAACTGTTCACTAATAATATTCATGAAAACATACAATAATATTATAAATATGTCATTAAAACAAGCTACAACTGAAACAATACAACATTGACAATGGAGTAAGTTTGTTGTATGGGGCGTTGTGCAACGAACCTTCATTGTGATAACACATCTCGCAACAGACATCCATTGCGATAAGTCCTGAGAATGAATAGAATAAGAAATAAAAATTGAATAAAAGAATAACTGACTAAAGAAATTAACTGTAAGAGTTATATAAGTAATGATTAAACTAAATAATGATATGATACATACATGAATAAATAAATAACTAATATAATAAAATATTAATCACATTGATGAATGAACTACAACAAAATAGAGGGTTTGTTATGTTAGCAAGCTAACATGTTGATGGTTCGTTACGTTAGGATGATAACACTATGAGGGTTCGTTGTGTTAGCGAGCTAACACAATGGACTCAACTAACTGCAACTATTACAACCTTGTACAAATATACATATATAAGCATAGCATTTACATACATGAACACATGATAAAAAGGAAACAACTTTCATAACCATCGAGATTTACTGAGAACATTGCAAACTCACAAAAGAATAGAAACTTTCCAATAAAACATCTGAAAATAGTTCATCCTCTTCTTGAGCTTCACTTAACCCTTGTGCTAATATCCAAGGATATTACACTCATTGAAAGGGTTATCTGACTCAATCATTAGGGGATGAACAAGGTGTTAGGAGGTTAACCAAGTGTTAGTAAAACAGTTAGGTGTTAATCAACAGTTAATAAAATAGTTAATAAAATCATTATACAAAACATAGAGTTAGTTGTTAGTAAAAACTATTAAAGGTTAGCAAAAGCTGTTAGTAGTCAGTAAGGACTTGGTTAAAGTGCAGTTAGGTGTTAGTGAGAACTGTTAGTAAAGGTTGCAACAAAACCAAACTAAAAACTATACAAGAACATAACCGTTCAGACTCAAAAGTGTGCATTTTATTGATATTAATTCATGTATTTTAATGATTTTTATTTGCATTCTGCATTGAATTATGATGATTACAAGGTTAACTATACTTTTGAGCAGTATGCACGATTAGTCACTTTAATTATGTATGAATTAAGTTTTGAGTCGTTAATTATGTTTATGTTTATTACCTATTGAGAAAGAAATGAATGATTGACATTTGACTCTTTAGGTTGCTAATAAAATGATTAATATACAGAGAAAAACTCGTGATTTATACTTAAATGCAAGTCCGAGGGTTAAGCTGTTTACCCATGAACTTATCCGTGGGTTAAGCTGTTTACCCTCGAACCATACTATGAGTGTTAAGAGTTTACCCACAAACTTATGCGAGGGTAAACTAGTTTACCCTCGGACCTGTACCCTATTTGTTCTATGCAATGAATTTCATTGATATTAAAGTAATTGCAATTACAGTTAAAATCTAAATATTATGAATTATTTCCCCTATAATATGATGTGTTTCATGAAAGGTATTTCTTAAGTATTTGCAAGGAAATTCGATAAGTAACTGTAGGAATCGCATAACAGAGTAGAATTAAATATTAATTCAGCTGTAGCTCCACCATGAAGAATGTAGACGGATAGGCTGAAGTAGTAGATTGCATGGGATGATCTCACATGTTCGGACGCGTATCATGACCTTGTTAACTGCCAGCTCGTAAACTACCAATCCTCCCATCTATAAAACAGTCCTGTAGCCTTGAAACTAAGCCCGCCCCCCCTCTTCTTCCTTCATCCACCATTTATAGAGCATTTTCCATCTTCCATCCTCCACCCACTCATCTCTTCCAAGAGGAGATTGACGACCTCCTCTTCTCCAACCATTTGCGTAGTGTATTTGCTGTTCTTTTTTTAACCTAAGCATATCCTTGAAGGAGAGACTCTCGGTGCCGACTACTTCCTCCTCTGTTCCTTGGAGTAATTGCGGATTGACACCCCAAAATTTTACTGCAAGGTTGAAAGGAAGACTTGCCAGATTGACAACCTAGTGGACCAGAAGTAAAGACAAAGAGAAGTTCCTAGCCTAAGCAAGTTTTGAAGGGAGAAATTACAGTGAAGCATTAGGTGTTCTTTCCATTTTTATTTTCCTTATTTTACCTTACATTTTTACAACTACACTCAAATCTACAGTCACACACTTTATCAACTTAGTTATGGTAATTAGATTATGCTTTTATATTTGCTGTAATGTTGAATGTTGCATTCTTACTTTTACAAGTTGTCTGTATTGTATTGTGTGTTGTGTTTTGAAATATATAAAAAGACCAAAAATATAATCATTCAACTCTTAGAAGTTTTATCCAATTTGAATCGTGCTATTTTACATCTGAAACTCACAATTATCGCACAACCCGCGGGTAAGTTCGAGGGTAGAGACGTTTACCCACAAGTTACCTCGAGGGTTAAGTGCTTCTTCTATGCAGAACATTAAATTTTATACAAACTGAAGTGTATAATGTTAAAGCTTAAGAAGAATTAAATATTTGGAAGTAAAATCCTTTGGAAAGTGTAACACAATTGGTATTTAAAGACCATCCTAGCGGTTAATTGTCAAAGACCATCCTAGCGGTTAATTGTCAAAGACCATCCTAGCAGTTAAAGACCTCTTTAAATACTAATTGTGTTACATTTTCCAGAGGATTTTACTTCCAAATATTTAATTCTTCTTAAGCTTTAACATTATACACTTCAGTTTGCATAAAATTTAACGTTCTACATAGAAGAAGCACTTAACCCTCAAGGTAGCTCATGGGTAAGCGTCTCTGCCCTCAAACTTACCTGCGGGTTGTGTGATAATTGTGAGTTTCAGATGTAAAAACAGCACAATTCAAATTGGTTGAAACTTCTAAGAGTTGATTGATTATATTTTTGGTCTTTTTATATATTTCAAAACACAACACACAATACAATGCAAGAAACACAATATAATACAAACAACTTGTAAAAATAAGAATGCAACATTCAACATTACAGTAAATATAAAAACATAGTTTAATTACCGTAACTAAGTTGATAAAGTGTGTGATTGTAGATTTGAGTATAGTTGTAAAAACATAAGGTAAAATAAAGAAAATAAAAATGGAAAGAGTACCTAATGTTTCACTGTAATTTCTCTATTTGAAACGTGCTTAGGCTGAGAACTTTTCTTTGTCTTTACTTCTAGTCCACCAGGTCGTCAATCTAGCAAACCTTCCTTTCGACCTTGCAGTGAGATTTTGGGGTGTCAATCTGCAATTACACCAAGGAATAGAGGAGGAAGTAGATGGCCCCAAGAGTCTCTCCTTCAAGGATATGCTCAGGTTAAGAAAAGAACAGCAAATACTGTACCCTCTCTTTCATCCGGCTATCACCCGGAAGCCCATGGGTTTCCACCGGCCCCGCCGGCGGATGGACCGAGGTATAGAGAATTGAAAGGTGTTTGTGTGAGCGCATCACCACGTGCGGTTCATGGCTCATTGAACGGAGTCGCCACCTTATTTTTGGGTAGAAAACAAGGAAAACTGGATGGGGAAGGTGTTAGGCACCCTTAGACAGCCCGGGCATTCCCGGCCTCTCTTCGGCTCTAAAATGGAAAACACAATAGTCAATCCGGCCACGTACGACCTTACCTTGGAAGACTTTCCAAGGTGTTTAGAGGGATAACTGTATCCCTTCCGATGAAAGCATGAATCAAGTAAACAAATGGGAATTGGACAGAACGGGGATCCATATTGGATCTGGTGGTGAATAGGGGAGAGAAGGATGGGTTTTCGGGGAACCGGTAGCTGGCTACATGTACCGGTTGACCGGCAGCTGGCCGGCTGCCTTCCCAACCCATTTGCGCAACCACGGGGTTTTGGGGAAATGGGGGCCGGTTCCTTGAACCGACCAGCCGGCGGCTTGCCGGCTGTTTCCCCCTTTCCAGGTGCAGCCATGGGGTTTTGGGGAAATGGGGGCCGGTTCCTTGAACCGGCCAGCCGGCGGCTTGCCGGCTGTTTCCCCCCTTCCAAGCATAGCCATGGGGTTTTGGGGAAATGGGGGCCGATTCCTTGAACCGGCCAGCCGGCGGCTTGCCGGCTGTTTCCCCCCTTCCAAGCATAGCCATGGGGTTTTGGGGAAATGGGGGCCGGTTCCTTGAACCGGCCAGCCGGCGGCTTGCCGGCTATTTCCCCCCTTCCAGGCGCAACCATGGGGGTTTTGGGGAAACGGGGGCCGGCTGTTTCCCCCCTTCCAGGCGCAGCCCTAGGGGTTTTGGGGAAACGAGGGCCGGTTCCTTGAACCGGCTAGCCGGCAGCTTGCCGGCTGTTTCACCCTCTCCAAGCGCAGCCATGGGGTTTTGGGGAAACGGGGGCCGGTTCCTTGAACTGGCCAGTCGGCGGCTTGCTGGCTGTTTCCCCCCTTTCATGCGTGGCCATGGGGTTTTGGGGAAATGGGGGCCGGTTCCTTGAAACAGCCTGTCGGCGGCTTGCCGGCTATTTCCCCACCCCTTTTTCTCTTGACGTCTGTAAAAGCATGGGATTTAACGGAGGACTTATATTTTTTCGGGGTATCGAGAGGGTAGACTTATGTCTCTTGGAAAAACGTACGGGGACCATCGGGTCGTACGTGTTCGTACACCCGAACGGCCGCCGCCGGCATCCTTGCCGGTGGCGTTATCCCGGAAACTTTTTCGGGGCCCCGAGAAGGACCCGTAGAGAGCGGATAAAAATTCGTAAAACCTCTGGGAAAGTTGGGGTTTCCACGTAAAAAGACCCGATAGAAGGGTCATGAGTGAACTGAGCACGACCGAGCTGGGTGGATTAACCCGGCCAGGAGGGCGGCCACTGGTACCTTTGGACGTGTTTCCGAAGGAATGATACCCAAGTTCGTCCTCCGGCCATCCCCTTGCACAAGGAAGGCGTTATGCGGTCGGGGCTCGACGAAAAGTAGTAAAAAACTTACGTAAAACGGCGAGGGTGGAAGGACTTACTTGTAGGGGGGTCATCGACGGGGATCAGAAGTCCTCGCTCCAGCACGGCGAAAAGGCGTCGAGGACCCGAGCTGCTTTCCTCCTTCGGAACCAGTGGACGGTCGTTTCTCCAGAGGGTGTTGGCAAAAATCCCAGGAAATCCCGCCCTTCGGAAATGCTTCACTCCTCCTTCCAGCCACCTCTCTCCGGAAATTTCAGCCTCTTCCTCAGAATTTTTTTTGCCTGCTCTGTGGTGTAGGGGGGCCGCCCTTTTTATAAGGGGTTGCCTTCCTTCTTTGGGGGTGCCCGAAGATGGAAGGCGGCGTGATTCCGGCTTGATTACGCGGTCCGCATAATTGACGGATTTGCGAAATTTACATGGTTAAATCTCGTCATATTTTCCTAATTGATTCTGCTTGCCTTCTTGGGTAGCCAACCGCCAGCCGCTATGTGGCAGGCGTAAGCCGGCTGGTTCCCCGAACATTCGCACAAAGATGTGGTTTTTGGGGTCCGGGTGCTGCTTCCTTGAAGCAGCTTGCCGGCGGCAAGCCGGCTCCATCCCCCTAACTTTTTACCTCCATGCACACCCATGGGGGGGTTTTTGGGAAACGAGGGCCGGTTCCTTGAACTGGCCAACCGGCGGCTTGCCGGCTATTTCCCCCCTTCATGTGCACCCATGAGGGGTTTTGGGGAAACGGGGGCCGGTTCCTTGAACCGGCCAGCCAGCGGCTTACCGTCTGTTTCCCTCCTTCATGCGCACCCATGGTGGGTTTTGGGGAAACGGGAGCCGGTTCCCTAAATCGGCCAGTCGGCGGTAAGCTGACTATTTCCCCCTTCCATGTGCAACCATGGGGGTTTTGGGGAAACGGGGGCCGGTTCCTTGAACCAGCTAGCCGGTGGCTTGCCGACTGTTCCCCCCCTCCATGCGCACCCATGGGTGGTGTTGGGGAAACGGGGCCGGCGGCAAGCCGGCTCCATCCCCCTAACTTTTTACCAAATATGGGTTTTTTGGGGGTTCGGGTGCCGCTTCCTTGAAGCGGCTGGCCGGTGGCAAGCCGACTCCATCCCCCTAACTTTTTACCAAATGTGGGTTTTTTGGGGTTTCGAGCGCCGCTTCCTTAAAGCGGCTTGCCGGCGGCGAGCTTGCTCCATACCCTTTTAAGCATGGGGTCATCAGAATGCCTCTCCCTAGGCGAGGTTGTATGACTTTTGAGGAAGGAAACCGACATCCTAGGGTTGAATGACCCTCCATGCGTAGACGGTAGGTCCTGTGAGATTTCATGCTTTCGTGAATTATCTGTTGTAGGTCGGGCAATAGAATCGGGCTTACACCCTCGGTCACTTGACTAGGGGATGCCATTGTGTTAGCTGGTTGGTTGCGCGGCAGCTACCTTGTGGGTGACGGCGACCGGGTAACGAGGTGGAAAGTGTTTGTGTATCGTGCCCGAAGGTTGGGTCGTATCTCTCCACGTCTTAGATCTTGAACGGCTGATCACGCGGCAACCACCTTGTGGGAGTCGGCCACCGGGATGTGATGTGGAGGCTTCACGTGTTTCTTTTCTAAAAGTTGTTGTGAATAGTCACATCATGCTTTTCGTGACATTACTTCTTGTCCGGTTGGTTGCGTGGTTGCCACCTCGTAGGAGGCGGCAACCGACTGAGGATGTGGTACGTTGCTTTTTCAAAAGCTGCCACTGTCACAGTGGTCATGTCGTACCTTTGCAATTTTACCTTCGAGCCGGCCGTTCACGCGGTTGCTGCCTAGTAGGAGGCGGCAACCGGCTGGTGGCATAATTGAAAAAGCTGCAACGGACGCAGTGAATGGTCACGTCGTACTTTTGTGATTTTCCCTTCGAGCCGACTATTCATGCGGTTGCTGCCTAGCAGGAGGCGGCAACCGGCTAGTGACATAATTAAAGAAGCTGCAACGGACGCAGTGAATGGTCACGTCGTACTTTTGTGATTTTACCTTCGAGCCGGCTGTTCACGCGGTTGCTGCCTAGCAGGAGGCGGCAACCGGACGAAGGCCTCGCATGCTTCGCGTGCTTTCGTACTTTTCTCGATTTGCATTTGTCTTTTTCAATTTTCGTGCAACTTTCTTGGTTACCGTGCCTTGACTGTACCTTTTAGAAGTTGTCAGGAATCATTTCAGCTTTCTTGATTTTTGTGCAATCGGTTTTTGAACCGGTTCTCGCTTCCAACCACGCGGAATTCGGGTAACTCGTTTTCCTATAAATAGAGGGGAGGTCGTTGGAGTTTTTCTCATCCCTCCCTCTCGTTTTCACTCCTCCCTTGAGCTCTCACTCGGATTTTCTTCCATCTTTCCTTAACTTCTTCCTTTGAGCTTTAATCAACATACCTCACACCAAAAATGTTACAGGGCACATCCGCCAATCTGCTTCCGGGTCTGCATGACAATGGTTCGATCTTCTGCCGGCGACTTTGAGGAACATGCCGGCGGAGGAGCTCAACTGTCCTAAACGGGCTGAGTCGGCCCGCTTGGCCGTTTTCTTTGAATTGACTAGCAATGGCTGCGACGCTACTTCAGCAAAGGCCATGTCTCATTGGTGGTTGGGAGAACGGCGACGGAGCTCTGGTGCTTCTAGCTCATGTGTGCCAATGGAAGGTGAGGCTTCTGCGGAGACTCCCCTTCAAAGCTCGCGGCACCGGATGCGTCGCAAGGCCACCGTAGACTGGCAACAACGTCTCGCCGGAACTCCATCAGGGCCGTTCGAGATTCCTGATGATGTGGCATCGAAGGCGGGATCATTCCAGCTGGCGCTCCCTTGGTATCGAACTCCGACGGGTTCCGAGGAGGAGGCGGCTGACGGCGTGGCTCCCCCAGAAATTGATCAAGATTTGGCGTCCCCTGTCGATAGCCGCTTGGCCGTCAAGACGGCGTTACATGGGAGGCCGGCCATGTTCGACCGATTGCCGGAGGTGGAGCAGCTATTTGCCAAGCAAGGCTTGCTTCCTTTCGTTCGGGACTTCCGTCAGGTCGAGACCGTCCCTGGCTTGGTGGCCGAGATGTACTCCAACCTATCTGAGGTGGAGTCGCGACTTTATCTGAGTCTTCAGTCAGGATTGATAGAATTTTCTGACGCGCTTCTGTTCGAGGTGTTGGGACTCCGCTTCACCGATTTGGACATTTTCTCCCCCCTGTCAAACATTCCTTGGAGCATCGGCGACATCAATGCGGCAGTTGCCGCAAATGCCGATTTTGACCAACGGATCGTTAAGGCTCGGGACCTGAACCCAGTCGCCCACCACGTCTCCTTTGTCCTCAACAACACAATCCTCCCAAAAGGGGGGCATTGGGACGAAGTTAGCGTGGCAACTTACCTTGCGACTTTCGCGGTGGTAACGGGTTGCTAGGTGAACTAGGCGGCAGCGGTTCGGCGTCAGATGCGGGGCATAATTCTCCCAGTTCGGCGGCCTCCCAGCCAGTTGCTCTTTGGGGAGGCGATGGTGGAGCTGGCCCACTTCCTCCATATCTCAACCGAAGGCCGACAGAGGGTTCCACTCCAGATCCAGCTGATTACATCGGTCGACTTGGGTCAGTACGAGACGCTCGCCTCCAAGCGGTCCAGTTCGTCATCTGGCGAACGGTCAACCGGGCGCCGTCCTCCTGCTTCTGCTTCTGCTTCACGGTCTACCGGTGGGACTTCTCTGAACCCGGATTATGCCGAGGATTTGCGCACGTCGCTGGACCGTCTCTATGCTCGGGACAAAGTGATTATCCGACTGTTGAGCCAAGAAGATCGATTGATCCGGCTAGTTGACCGGATAGAGAGGCGGGAGCGGGCTCGTGACCTGTGGAGATGGGAGCGCCAAAGAACTGACCCCGGGAGATTTGAGCCTTGGAGGTTTGAACCCTTAGAGTCTTCTGAGGAGGAGTAGTCTGTCTATACCCTACCCCTTTTAAATGATGAATAATATCTTAACTTTAATGGAAACTTCTCCATAACTATCTTCTCAAGTGTTCTTGTGAACTTGTGGGCGAGATTCGGAGCAACGACTCTAAGACCACGTTTGTGCCATGTTGGGAATTTTGGGGGAGCCGGTAGTTGGGTTATCTTACCGGCTTGCTAGACCGGCAGCTGGTCGGCTACCTTCTCGACCCATTTGCGCAGTCATGGGGTTTTGGGGAAACAGGGGCCGGTTCCTTGAACCAGCCAGCCGGCGGCTTGCCGGCTATTTCCCCCTTCCATGCGCATACATGAGGGTTTTGGGGAAACGGGGCGCGGTTCCTTGAACCGGCCAGTCGGTGGCTTGCCGGCTGTTTCCCCCTTCCATGTGCATACATGAGGGTTTTGGGGAAACGGGGGCTGGCAGCTTGCCGGCTGTTTCCCTCTTCCATGTGCAGCCATGGGGGTTTTCGGGAAATGGGGGCCGGTTCCTTGAATCGGCCAGCCAGCGGCTTACCGGATGTTTCCCCCTTCCATGTGCAGCCATGGGGTTTTTTGGGAAACAGGGGCCGATTCCTTGAACCGGCCAGCCGACGGCTTGCCGGCTGCTTCCCCCTTCCATGCGCGCCCACGGGGTTTTGGGGAAACAGGGGCCGGTTCCTTGAACCGGCCAGTCGGCAGCTTGCCGACTATTTCCCCCTTCCAAGTGTAGCCATGGGGGTTTTGGGGGAACGGGGGCCGATTCCTTGAACCGGCCAGCCGGCGGCTTGCCGGCTATTTCTCCCTTCCATGCATACATGAGGGTTTTTGGGGAAACAGGGGCCAGTTCCTTGAACCGGCTAGCCGGCAGCTTGCCGGCTGTTTCCCACTTCCAGGTGCAGCCATGGGGGTTTTGGGGAAATGGGGGCCAGTTCCTTGAACCGGCCAGCCAGCGGCTTGCCGGTTGTTTCCCCCTTCCGGGTGTAGCCATGGGGGTTTTGGGGAAACAGGGGCTGGTTCCTTGAACTGGCCAGCCGGCGGCTTGCCGGCTGTTTCCCCCTTCCATGTGCATACTTGAGGGTTTTGGGGAAATGGGGGCTGGTTCCTTGAACCGGCCAGCCGGCGGCTTGCCGGCTGTTTCCCCCTTCCATGTGCAGCCATGGGGGTTTTGGGGAAATGGGGGCCGGTTCCTTGAACCGGCCAACCGGCGGCTTGCCGGCTATTTCCCCCTTCCAGGTGTAGCCATGAGGGTTTTGGGGAAATGGGGGCTGGTTCCTTAAACCGGCCAGCCGGCGGCTTGCCGGTTGTTTCCCCCTTCCATGTGCAGCCATGGGGATTTTGGGGTGCCAGCAACCAGGTTTCCTTACCGGTTTGCCGGTGGTGGGCTGGTTACACACTCGACCCATACGCCTAAGTATGGTTTTCGGGGTATGTTGAGGAGTCGATCGTACCTGGGTACTGGTGGCGGTTGCCAGTCGTTTTACTTGACAATCGGTTGATTTTTCTGTGCGTCGTCTCGTCTTGCGCAGGTTGTGGTCTGGGCATCCAACGGTTTGAGCTAGCATGCATGGGTGAGCTTTCTTCACCTTCGCTTGGGATGGTTGACGTTCTGACTTGGGTTGTGTTGAGGAGTCGAACATCCTTGGGTAATATTGACGGTGGCCGGCTGATCTTACCTGGCAATCAGTTATTTTTCCTACACGCTTGATTATACATTAGTTCCAAAGGTGGGGAAGGAGTGTTGTTCCTTCCCCTCATACATGAATATCTGTGCCATGTTGTGTAGAAAGGTCGGGACGTTTTCTGGTGACTCCTTTTCTGACATTTGGTTTCCTTGCTTTTGCATAGGGGTTTTCAAGCGGGTGCTCGTGACGGAGTTTGCGCAAGGTAGCTGTTCCGACCTAATCGTGCTATCCGAACCTGTAGGGGAATGAAAGGTGGCTCGCCTCACATCAAGAGATAACTGCTCGGACATTCACGCATGTGAGTTTGGAAATGTAGTTCCCTTGTCCAAAAGCGACCCTTAGGCGACAAAGACGAGAGCTATCCTTCTGCCCATAGTCATGCTGATTCATTCTCACTAGTTCGCTCTGGGGTTGTAGAAACGTTGGGTAGAATCATGCGGGTTCCAGAAATGTGGTCATCGGAACCCAGGGGTGGAAGCGACTTTCAGCGGGATGCCAAGCCCAATGTTGACGACTTAGCTAGGATGTCAAGCCCTAGGATAAGAGAAAAAGGGAGAAGTGGGTGTCGGCAAATGGGTTCCGGCACCCGGTTGTATTGGCGGACTTCGATGGGTTGCCAA
>JAMKPZ010003010.1:0-26087 GCA_024699675.1 Amphibolis antarctica
ATAAATGATATATAATTATAGGTTTAATCCTACTTTTAGTTATTTTTTTAGTATTAAAAAATTATATTAATTTTTAATAAAATAATTAAAAATTATACCACGTTGTCCAAATAAGCAATGTCAGGCGGCACAACACATTAACATATATAATTCAAATCCCAGTCACCTAATACTATTTTCAAAAAAAGTTAAAAAGGCTGTTTCTTTAAGCAATTGTTTTCCTAATCCTTTGAAGTTTCTGACGCCATCTTGATTTTCTTTGTCAACTCAATTTATTTGTTTGGGCATTAATTTGAATTTTATAATTTTTTTAAAATTATATAATTATAATAAAAAAATATGATATTATTTTTTGAAAGTGATGATGATTAATAAATAAAATATGTAATAGAATAATAAATAATATTTATTATATTAATGTGACGAGAGTTATGATAGATAGTGTTTTTTTTTTGAGAATTATCATATTTAATGAATAGTAAATAACATAAAAATTATTTAGTAAATAATAGAATGCTACAATGTATAGTGAAAAATAAATTACTTTTATAGTCATAATAACATGAAGGTTCCTTAAGACAAACTTTTTCATATATTTTTATCATGACCTTCTATCATATCAACATTAAAAAACATAATTATATTATTTTACATACTTCATTTAAATGTTAAAATAAATACAAATATTATAAATATAAACAAATATATATCATTTATGTCTTGTCAAAGTAACTTAAAAATCAATGTATCTTTTTCTGGAAGGGTAAATACAACTCCGAGAACTGCTTTTTTCCACTTTCAATGTTGAAAAAGCTCCTACCAAACAGTCTTAGATTTTGTTTATTTTAGCTTTAAAAATTTGAATTTTAGTTTTGTATAAATCTTTATACATCATCATTATTACATAAACTTCTATACATAAACGTTCATCACATAATTTATGATACAATTTTAATACCATTTGCTTCACTATTCTCAACTATAACTCTTTAAAATTGTTGAAATTGATTTCATAGTAAGTAGAACAAATAACAAACAACCCTAAACGTTTTTGCGCTAATATGTTGTATCTATTAAGAAAGTGTACTCTTTTTGATAATCTTCTTCCTCTCCATCTTTACCCATATATATATATTAAGGATTTGTGTCTTTGGAATTAATAATAAATGGTGAGAAATAGAAAAAAATTTCACATATTATTTTATACTATTTTACATAATTTAACATCATTTTTAAAAATACAAACTCCTTTAAAACCAAGTCCTCTCTATCCCCAATGACTTCATTCCAATTTTGGTAACCGTTGATAATAGATTTGGTAATCATAATTTTTCGTAATCTTTTTAATCATGTAAATGCATTTCTATCAAACCTTTTGTGTCTCTTGTTGATCAAAATTTCTAAAGGTGTGTTTGTTACAGAGGTATAATTATATATATTAGGTGATATTTACGTTTTTTAAGAAATTATATGATTTACAATATAAGAATTTGATATAATTTTTTATATAAAATATTAAAATTATTTGATAAATTAAAGACCACTTTAATATATAATAAAAAAATATTTAACCAAACAAGACCTAAAGTTCAACGGTTACCTTCTAAATTATAATATTACTTTTAAATTTCCAGTAAAAATGGTCACATTTCGATCACGTGCGATACGCGTGATCCGTACAAGCTCGACGATGGCACCGAAAGAAACAACCTCATATGTTACGTATAGTTCTGTTTTCTTACTTGTGCTCTAACCCTAGTTCTAGTTCCGCACTGGCGGCGTGATGGCCAAATCCCTCCGATGCAAGAGGGAAAAGAGGCTGAGGGCGATCCGGAGAGAACTGGTGGAGCCGTTCTACGACAAGAAGGAGGCCGCCAAGCTCGCCGCTCTTGAAACCGCTCGTGCTGCTCCCAAGATCCCGGTGCGGACCAAGGGAAGCAATGATGCCGATGGGAATGGGGACGACGAAATGTTGGATTCTGCTTATAATGCCCCAACGGCACCTGTCTCCACTGCCATGGGTACGGAAGTTACTCTCTTTTTCTTACGCTGGTCTTGAAGAGTTTGATATCTTTCTGGAATTTGATGAACATTGAGCGCTTTGTTTCATGCCTTGGTGGGTGTTTCTGCCATCCTATGTTCTCGATCTGGCATCAAGGCGTTTTCTTTGGGTTTGTACTTTTTCGGGCTGATTTTATTGCGGATTAGGTTATGTTATCCGATTTTAGTTGTATAATTGTGTTCTGTTCCCAGCACTTATGAAACAGGGGTGAAGGTTCAAGTGTGCCTCTCGTTAAGGGACAAACTTAGCAAACTGGGAACACGATTGTTGTAGGGTGAATCTCATTAATGGACATAAGATCCATCCAAACAAAATCTCCCCAGCTAGGAGCCAAAAAAAAAAAACAATGAATGTGTTATTGTAACAAACGAAGTAGTATAAATAAGTGAGATCTCATCTGAGCTCAGTGATGAATGTTGGTTTCTAAACTTGTGTCCTTTCTTCTCAAGTTGGTTCTCCATGGAGAGGAAGTTTGGGAAGACAATGGTTGGCCAACATTTTCCCACCCTATCACAGTTGTGCACTGGGTGGTTCTCCACCGGTGAAGCAATGAACCACTGGCTATGGTTCTCTAACTGAGTGGTTCATTTCAAATTGGCTGTGTTTGTAACCATCAACTAGGTTCTAAGGAAAACCTTTTTTATAACTGGTTTTTTACTGTTTAATCTGTCATTTAAGAAAGTACCATTCAACTTTCCTACATTGACACAAAAATATTTTGCTGCAAAATATTCTGATCTACAAAGATTTCTTCTTTTATGAACCTTAATTTGATTAATTTTATCAATATTTATCTTTTGAAGTAACATGCGTAATAGATTTGAGTAAAAGCCTGTTCTAAAATTGTTGTTAGAATGGTGCAGAGACATTGTTCAGTTTCAGACATGGCTTCTGATCTTCATGGGATGATGTGACTGTGTGTTAGGTGCTAGAAGTGGTGATAATGGTATTACTTTGGAAGTGTAAGCTGCCTTAAAATGAACGAGTAAGAACCTTGGTATAAAGTGTTTAAGGCTCATAAAATTAGGATGGTGCGAAATTCATAGTAGTGTACTTTTGAAAATGGCACACTTAAATCGACAATGTTATTAATATCCCAGAGCTTAGCTAGTTACATTCTATCTAGACCTCAATTTTATCTTCTTTTGGTATATTTGTTGATGTGAGTGTTGACTCTAAATAAAACTAGATTTTCAAGTGGTGCCAGTGAATACATTTCTTTTCTAGATCTATAAACAATGACTTTTGGTTGTTTTGTATCGGGCATCAAATTCAGAATTCAATGTTGCATTATTTTTGAAGAAAAAGAACTCAATTTTGCATTGCATCCATAATTTGACAACCAATTGCTTGTTTTACTCCATGATTATTTTGATGATTACAAAACTTAATCAAGAAAAAGAGAAAGGAGAAGATGATTGGCAAGAGGAAAGATCAAGTGAAGAAGAACAAGAAGAAAAGAGATTAAAAAGTGAAGACTAAGATGAAGAAAATCAAGAATAATGGATTGGGTGCCATTAAAGTTTAAATATTTATTTTTTTAATATTGCCATTAAAGTTTAAAGAATAATGGATTGGGTGCCATCAAGAAAAGCACGTGCTTGGGTATATTTGTAGCTTTTTCCTTTTGGCTCTTAGATTACATTGCATATAGCATAGAAGCATGTGCTATCAATTAGATTATCTGCATTTAATATTTACTAATTTTGAGCCAAAGAAATTTAGTCGATCAAAGCCATTTCTTAGAAATATTAGACATTTTTATTATTTTCTCTTTATGTATAATTTTATTCAAGGGTGAACGATCAACTAGTAGTCACAGTTAATTGAAAATTACGGTACAAAACAGTTCATCTGCATCATCTTCATTATTTTCATTATCATTTACTTATCACAATCTATTATATATAAAAATATCTTTTGTATGGTACGATCAGCTGGGCAACTTTGGCTAATTGAATTCATTTAAGTTCATGAACTATAAGTTTTATCATTTTCGTTATTAAATTTTCATACATTGAAGATGGGTTGGGTAATCGAAGAATTGGTCAGAAAGAGTATTCAGTCATCCAAGTAAGAATGGTCAACCAATTTTTCATTATTCATTGAAAGATGAATAGCAACTAGGTTAATGAATACTTGACTCAGAGAACCAAAGTATTTGAATGTTAGCCTATTTGGTCAACAAATTTTGGTTTAGTCAACTGCATTAGTTGAGCATTGGGCAAAGATTCTAGCCATTAGCCATGTTATTGACCCAACCAATTTATAAGTAGGGACCATATCACAAAGCTTAGGTTCTAGGTTGTATGGATAACCGTAATGTGTGAGTGGTACAATCTTGGTTTGCTGAAGTAAGGAGGCAAAAGTTTTGCCTTTGTTGTGTTGTCAACATGTGAAACACGTTGAAATTTAAAGAGAAGGTCTCTTGGGAAGTGGATGTAGCCCAAGTTGGGTGAATCATTATAAATCCTCTTGTTAGGAAATAAGGATTAGTTCAACAAGAAAATAGAGTGAAGAACAAGAAGAAGAGTTGGAAGGACACAAACCATATGACATGCAAATTTATGTAGTTCACCCAAAAATGGCTGTCCACGGGCAGATGGGTTTCACTATTCTTTAGAAATAAGATACAGCACAGACCAAAAGTATAACTCTTGTATAGATCGCAAAAATTTCAGTATGAAATTTCTACCAGTAGCAATGACAGAATAGTAGCGACTTTTCAGAGTCAATGCGACAGAAGTACAGATGTTGACAATAACAGGAACAAGGTGGAATGTCCCCGACGAGGAAGCCTGAAGAGGAAGGATTTCTAGTATTTAAACAGCTTCGACCCTACCTCCTCCTTTTATAGGTAGTAGAGGGAGGGCCAGAATAATTACTGGAATTTATTTCCAATAAATGGCAGAGGTCCAACGGATGGGCATACGGACAGACGTGTGAACAGATTCGTGGATGTGCGAATAGACGCGTGTGGACAAGCAGACGGATGGTCGGGCAAACAAATGGATGTGACGGAGAAACTCCCACCATTCGCGTGTAAGCTTCCCACGTCCTTCAAACTTCCGCGATCAGGATGAGTGGGAAAACTCCTGGGTCTGTGAACAATGCCCCTAAAAGGTTTTTCTTCAGAACATAAACCTATATATATATATATTCAAGTCATTTTTACAAATCTCCACCTTGACTTAAATATTTTGCCCTACTGAACAGAACTAATCTAGGTACGATCACAGATAAAGAGTAAGTTCAAGTAGTGGACAAAATTGCTCTCTGGAACAGCTTTGGTGAAAAAATCTGTAGGGTTATCTTCAGTAGCGATTTTAGAAAATTTAACCTTCTTTTCACCTCAGATAAAGTGATACCTTATGTCAATATGTTTAGTCCTTTTATGATGGACATGATCCTTGGCTAAACAGATGGTATTAAGGTTATCACAGAAAATGTCAATAGAATCTTGATGTAAGCCAAAATCACCAAGCAAACCTTTTAGCCAGGTACCTTCCTTTACGGCCTCCGTCATTGCAACATATTTAGCCTCAGTGGATGACAATGTGACTATTGGTTGAAGAGATGCCTTCCAGTTTACCACTGAATTACCCACTGTAAACACATAGCTAGTCATAGACTTTCTAGTGTCTCTATCTGCTCCAAAATCTGAGTCAGAATAGCCTTTGACAAGGTAATTATCACTATTTCCATATCTTAGACCCTGGTTAATGGATCCTTTAAGATACCTAAAAATTTGTTTTACAGCTTGCCAATGTTCTCACCCTGGACTACACATAAAACGACTAACAACACTTACAGCATGTGCTATTTTAGGCCTAGAACATACTATGACATACATTAGACTTCCGACTGCACTTGCATATGGAGTCCTACTCATGTCTTCTGATTCATCATTTGTTTGAGGTGACATAGAAGAAGACAAGTGAACACTTGGAGCAGAAGGAGTACTTGTAGGTTTGGAGCTATCCATTTTGAATTTTGACAAAATTTTCTGTATGTAATCCTACCGAGATAAGAACAATTTCTTTTGTTCTCTATTTATGAAAATCTGCATTTTCAAAATTTTCTTGGTAGCATCTAAGTTCTTCATTTCAAATTCTGAACTTAGAAGAGACTTTAGTTTCTGAATTTCGCTTTTATGCTTAAAGGCAATGAGTATGTCATCTACATATAAAAGCAAGTAAACCTAAGAGCCATCGGAACACTTCCTGACATAAACACAGGAGTCGTGTTGACTTCTGTGATATTGAAGTTTGTACATGAAAGTATCAAACTTCTTATTCCATTGCCTTGGAGATTGTTTGAGTCCATATAAGGACTTCTTCAACTTGCATACAAAATCTGGTTTGGAAGGATCTTGGAATCCTTCCAGTTGACACATCAAGATATCTTCCTCTAAATCTCCATGTAAAAAAGTGATTTTGACGTCTAGTTGCTCCAACTCTAAGTCTTGTTGAGCCACAATTGCTAATAAGACTTTGATCGATGTATGTCTCACAATAGGAGAGAATATCTTAGTATAATCTACTCCTTCAACTTGGTTGAAGCCCTTTGCAACTAGTCGTGCTTTAAATCTGATGCTACCTGCAGCTTCAAGATCGGCTTTCCTTTTAAACACCCATTTACAGTTGATTATTTTTCTCCTCTCTGGTGCTTTTACTAGAGACCAAGTTTGAGTAGATCGAAGAGATTTCATCTCTTCTTGCATTGCCATCATCCATTGTGAAGCTTCTTTACTGTTTATGGCTTGATATGATGATGGTTCTTTTGAGCTAAGTTCATCAGCCACCTGCAAGGCAAAAGCTGTAAGGTTTTCAAAACCTAACCTTGTAAGTGGTCGGACTTTCCTTCTTGGCCTATCTATAGCCACACTTCTAAAGAGTTGTGGCTGTTCCACCCCTATAGAAGTGTCTGTTTCAGCTTCTGGTCCTTCAGTTTCATCTTCTTCACCATTTAGATTAAGATCTACATCCTTTTGAGAAGAAGATAGCTGAAATTTCACTTGATCACTTGAAATGCTACTTGAAGAAGGGTCAGAAATTTCAGCAACAGATTTTCCTTTCTGTAGCATAGATTCTTCATCAAAAGTTACTTCTTGCAAGTATAACTTTGTGCAGCTGAGGAGCCCACACTCTGTATCCTTTTATTCCATCTCCATAGCCTATGAAGACACCTTTTTTTGCTTTTGGCTCAAGTTTGCCTTCATTTACATGAAAATAAACAGGACACCCAAACACTCTTAATTTAGAATAATCTGCCTGTTTATTTGTCCAAACTTCATAGGGAGTCTTCATCTGAATGGAAGACGATGGAGATCTATTGGTAATAAAACACGCAGTATGAATTGCTTCTGCCCAAAAGACATGTAATTCCAGAATTAGAAATCAAGCACCTGGCCTTTTCTAACAGAGTTCTGTTCACATGTTCTGCAACACCATTTTGTTGCGGGGTGTGTACAATTGTTTTGTGTCGGGTAATATGTGTGTTCCTGCACAAAGAATCAACAACATTATTGCAGAACTCAAGGCCATTATCTATTCGTAGGACCTTGATTTTCCGATCAGTTTGGTTTTCAACCAGAACTTTCCATTCCTTAAAGTTGACGAAAGCATCTCCTTTGTGTTTCATTAGAAACACCCAAGTCATTCTTGAGAAGTCATTAATAATGGATAGGAAGAATTTAGAATTTCCCAAAGAAGGAGTTCTCGTTGGTCCCCAACAATCGCCATGGATGTAGTCAAGTTTGCCTTTTGTATTCCTTCCAGTTGGACCAAACTTGACTCTTTTTTGCTTACCAAAGACACAGTGCTTGCAAAAATCAAGATTGATATTCTTGAGTCCTTCTAAGAGGCCTTGGCGTTGTAGAGTTTGCATCTCCTTCTCACTTAAGTGAGCAAGACACATATGCCATATCTTTGATTTGTGGAGCAGCTCAGTTGAGGATACTACAACAGTAGTTTGAACTTCTGTCGAGTCCTCAAGGATATATAGTGGTCCTTGCTTGAGTCCTTTCATCACTACAAGTGATCCTTTGCTTACCTGAAGGACTCCACATCCTCCTTTGTAATAGAAACCCTTATCTTCAAGAGTAATCAATGAGATAAGATTCTTCCCAAGATCTGGTACATGATGTACTTCAAAGATAGTTCTCACTGTCTCGTTATACATTTGAATCCTTACAGATTCAATACCAACGACTTTACATTGTGCATCATTGGCTACAGTAACAGTACCTCCATTAACAGATTTATAAGAAGAAAACCATTCTTGATTTAGGGTCATATGGTGTGATGCCCCCGAATCAAGAATCCAATGATCAGAAGAAAGAGAAGAATCAAACACAGTAAAGCCAACATCGACTTCAAAGGCAGTCTCTTCCTGTGCAGTAGAGGCAAAAGGCATTTTTGACTTCTTTTTAGGGCAATTGTTCTTCCAATGCCCAGGTTCCTTATAGTAATTACAGATATCTCTAGGATTTACTCTACCTTGAGATTTACCTTTCTTCTTTCCTTTCTTGTCTGACCTACCATGGTTTTTGTCAAAAGTGGTAGAAAGGCCTGCCATCTCTAGATGCCGCAATTCTCTTGTATGGAGACAAGCTCTCACCTTCTCTAAAGAGATTGAATCTTTTTCAATCACAAAGGATTGGACAAAATTTTCAAAAGATTAAGGTAATGATACTAACAATAACGACATCCTCATCATCAACTTTTACTTCAATATTTCTTAACTTCATAAGAATAGAATTTAGATGATCAAGATGCTCTTTGAGAGACGTACCTTCCTTCATCTTAAGGGAGAATAAACGTTGCTTGAGAATGAACTTATTAGTTAAAGATTTAGTCATGTATAGACTTTCCAACTTTAACCATAATCCAGCAGCAGTTTCCTCATCTGCAACTTCTATTATTACCTTATCTATAAGATAAAGTAATATTGTTGAATGTGCCTTTTCTTCTTGCGCTGTCAACTCAGCATTATTGACCCCAACTAGTGTTTCCTTCAGCAACGGAGTCCAGATTCCTTGTTTAAGGAGCGCTCACATTTTGATTTGCCATAAACTGAAGCTGTTCTTCCTGGTGAATTTCTCTACCTTAACAGTATGTGAAGACATGGTATTTTCTGCTAACTAAACCCAACCTGCCTCTGAGACCACTTGTTAGGAAATAAGGATTAGTTCAACAAGAAAATAGAGTGAAGAACAAGAAGAAGAGTTGGAAGGACACAAGCCATATGACACGCAAATTTACGTGGTTCACCCAAAATTGGCTATGTCCACGGGCAAGGCAAATGGGTTTCACTATTTTTTAGAAATAAGATACAGCACAGACCAAGAGTATAACTCTTGTACAGATCATAAAAATTTCAGTATGAAATTTCTACCAGCAGCAACGACAGAATAGCAGCGACTTCTCAGAGTCAACGTGACAGAAGTATAGATGTTGACAATAATAGGAACAAGGTGGAATGTCCCCGACGAGGAAGCCTGAAGAGGAAGGATTTCCAGTATTTAAACAGCTTTGACCCTGCCTCCTCCTTTTATAGGCAGTAGAGGGAGGGCCAGAATAATTATTGGAATTTATTTCTAATAAATGGTAGAGGTCCAACGGATGGGCATATAGACAGACGCGCGAACAGATTCGCAGACGTGTGAACAGACGCATGCGGACGAGCAGACAGATGGTCAGGCAGACGAATGGACGTGATGGAGAAACTCCCACTGTTCGCGTGTAAGCTTCCTACGTCTTTCAAACTTCCGCGATCAGGATGAGCAGGAAAACTCCTGCGTTCGTGAACAGTGCCCCCAAAAGGTTTTTCTTCGAAACATAAACCCATATATATATATTCAAGTCATTTTTACACCTCTTGTTTTATTTTCATTTTTTGCATCTCTTTTGTAGCTTATATTAAATTACTTAAGTGTTTGCTTTTTACTTGCCACTTCAAGTGTTAACAACAAAAGGTCACTAGGTTGCCAACTGACCTGCTTAGATATCTTGATGAATTAGTCATTCTTCTTGATTCATACATATTTGTTGATTTTTATTGAAAAAATAAAGCAGTAATAAATAGTATTGCATTATTATACACGCATTAATTTTAAGAAAGCATTAGTGGACATTATCAATAGATAAAAGGCATGTTAAACCCATACTTGTTAAGGCAGGCACCTAGGCATCACTTAGGTGCTTTTTGGGCAATGACAACTTAGGTACACCCAGATGCTTTATAGGATTTAACCTGATCTTTTTTGGATCTGATTTAGATATCCAAGAAAGATCTAATACTAGGGCAAAGCTAGAGCATGGGTTTCCACCAAGTTGGGGTTTGGGGTCAGTCTAACCATGCACAGCCTTGCCCTTGTAAATGAAGAGATTATAATTTATTTCAAAAGTGTGATTTATCGTTTTAGCATGATTATATGTTACATTTTAATTTTCACTCTTTCCTTTTTATCTGGCTGGATGATTAATGGTTTGTTGATCATGTGTAAAACCAATTATCATTTGCTGTTATTTGAATGTATTGCTATTTATCCAAAATAAGTCATTTGCTTGTCAACACTTCTAAACCATTTAAGACTATATTATCTGCTTTGGTAGCATTAATTATGCCTAGTTTATTTCTAAAGTTTGGTCTAATTGATTTCCAATTGCAATGGTGTTTAAATGTAGCTGCCCAATGCCTGTAGTCATTGTAAAACTACTCAAAACATCTATTTAATTTCCAGAAGATCAGCTCAAGGGAGGTTTGTACATGTTAGAAATCTTGGAAAAAGAAATTTATGAAGTTTTTTTCGGATTTTAAAGTGTTTGTGTCTTGAAAAATTTTGAAAAAATTTTAAATTTTTCTATCATTACAGTTATAATTTTTTTTTGTTGTTTTTTACTTATTGGATTGAGAAAATTTTTACACGAAAATTTCATCACGTACTTTTCTAACTTCATGTGACTTTTGCCTAATCTTTTTCAACTAAATTCGTAGTACAATTAAAATGTGAAATTATATTTAAAATATTAAAAATTTATAATTTTTTAAAATTAAATTTTTAAAATTTTCACAACATGCATATTCTTAAATTTTTTTTTATTTTCTAATTTTCCTTTGTCTTTTCCTTTTGTGTAGTTTACCGTATTAGCAAGATCATATGTTAAATTTGAATTTTCACTCCTTTCTCTCTCACCGGAGGATTAACAGTTTGTTGATGGTGAATAAAATTCGAATTATTTTTTATTAAATGTACTTCCATTTATCCAAAGCAAGGCGTTCACTTGTACCACAAGACTGTACGTCATTCTTTGTTCGTAATTCTTGTGCTAATGTGTTTCTTTTGTGATATTTTGATGCTGCAATTTATGGTTCCATAATGGACTCTTCTTGATTTTGATGTCTTACCTGTAAGCAGATGTGGAGATGTCTGATTCCGATGGAGGAGCATCTGAACCTTGCTTGAAGCCTTCCGGGGGAGTGGGAAAGAGCAAGTGGAGAAACATCAAGGTAGGAAAACGCAGGCGTCAGAAAAGAAAGGGGAAGAAACCAAGTTTTGGGAGGAAGAAGTCTAATTTTTAGTTTTGGTAGAGTTGGGAGAAACAACTTCTAAGGGTCCGATGGTGTCTGACGGAAATGCGGAGAAAGTAGAGGTAAAAAGTTATAATTTAAATAGAGAATGATGGCTACAGAAAGAATTAGATGTACCTTAATGACCTCCTCGTTCTGCATTTTGCTTGGGTGCCCTCTTCCGCTGACTTTGTTTTGTTTAGCTTAGTTTGATTTCAGTGTTTGTTAATTTTTAAAATTACTTTTAATGTTATTATTATTATATAAATTTTAACGTATAAATTTTTATCATTTAAATTACTATTCATTTTCAAAAAAGTTGCCTTAAGTACACTCTTTGATTAATTCTCAAACGATGGTGAGCTTGTATTTGTTGTTTAATTTGATTCCTTAATGTGATAAGTATCTTAGGTACTCTTTGTATTGGTGGAATTATATATGTCAATCATATTGTATTGATACGACAAATTTATATTGTCTTACCAGACCCATAATAAAGCTAATGGGCTAGCTTAGGTATGGTTTGTTAGTACGAAAGTATTATTTATGTCAGTCAAATGTATGATATATGTTTTTTAATTAATTTATATTTATTTAATATTTAAATAATTAAATTTTAAAAAAATATTTATTTAATTAATAAATAATAATATTTAATAAGTATTAAATTATCAATATTTAAATTTAATTTAATAATATAACATTAAACATTTAATAAGACAACAATTTAATAAATAAGATAATAATGTATGTAATTAAATTAAATTTTTTATTTATTAATGAATTATATATTTTATGTTTACATTATTACAAATTTACAATTACATTTAAAAAATTTTTATAATAAAATTAAATTACATTTTTGAAAAAATTATAAATTGAAAAATTACAATATTTTAATTATGAAATGTTTAAGTTTGAAAGTTACTTCGTAAATTTTTTAATTTGATTTTGTTCATGAAGTCGAATAAGTTCTCAGTTTTTTACATATATTAATGCTTTTATTGTATTTTCTTTAAGTTTGCTTCTTCTGTCATCAAGTATTTTGTCATTCATGTTGAAAATTTATTTACAAGCTATTGAAGACATTGGAATTGTTAATAAATCCTTTGATAATATTGGAAAAATCATTGATTGTTGTCTCAACTAATCTAAAACATCAAATGTATTTAAGTTAAAATGTTGAGTAAATAATAATGATTGATGATTGATAAAATTAAAAGTAATTAATTCTTATTTAGATATTGTAGGATTATAATTGTATGACGATGATGATGATGTTGGAATATCTTCATCAAATTTTAGATCTTGTAAAAATGTTCAAGAATCTGAAGATGGTCTAACATTTGATTCTGATATTGTAGACATTGGTAGAGGAAAATGTTATATTTTTAATCCATATCTTTGTGCGTATAAATTAAACATTTGATTTAATTGTTCTTCTATTGTATTAATAGTTAATCTTAAATTTACACCTTAACTCATTTGTATTTTCCTAATTAATTTAGTAGTATATCTTATTTTATACCTAGGATTTAAGTATGCACTTAAAATATATAATTGTGAGATTTTATTTTAATATTTTAAAATTTTTTGTTTCATCCTATTTACTATTGGTGGGAAAAATGAATATACCTTATATATATTAAAAATTTGTGAAATATCATATAAATGATGCAACACATAGATAGATGTAGAATAATAAATTCTTGATAATATAAAAGTTAGTATCATAAAAAGGTTTTAAAAATTTAATAAAACATTTTACAATTTTAAAATGATCATTAGTTAATTATTTTTGATAATCATTAGAATGATAACGATTATACATAGACATTATTAGAATTTCATATGGTAATATACTTTTTAATATTAAATATAATGAATTTCACTTATGTTGAATATTTAAAGAGAATTTTTTATGCGGTATTTCAAAAGAATTATATGTTTCATTAAATTGTTGTTGTCGCTTTCTTGAACTAGTTATAAAACTTACAGTATTTCTAACATTTTCAATATAAATTTTAATTTCTTTTATACTTGATTGTACAATAATATTAATTATATAACATATACATCTTTGGTGAAATAATTTAAACTATTTGGTAGACTTATTCTAGTTTTAAACATTGGTATTGTTACTGTATTAATAGTTACATTATTAAAAGTTATACTACTTATTTTATTTTTAATTCCACATAAATCAAAAATTTTCATAATATTTGCAGAAGTTGTTTCAGAGGATGTTGAATTTTTCTAAATTCTATTATTTTTTTTCGTAAAATTCAATTTTGATCAATATAATGTGCAGTTACAACTATGTACCCATCTTTAGTTCTACGTGACTAAATATCTGAAGTACATGCTATATATGTTATTATTGTATTCATAATATTAATAAATTTTAATCTAAGCATATTAAAATTATTCATAATATCTGACCTAATAGTATTTTTAGATTCATGTTTATATCGTGGACAATATGTTTTATTAATATATTCATCAAAACGTTTATTATCTCCAAAACTTATTGGTAAATCTTTTTGACAAATAAATTTAGTATACAAGTCCCTTTAGGATCATAAGTTCATGAGCTAACACTACTTTTAGGAGTAAAAGAAAGTTGAATTTGAATAGTTTTATCATTATTCCTATTTTCACATGTACTAATATGTCTAGTTAAATGATCTGTATTGTCAAACATTTTGCAAGAGAAGTTAACGTTACAGAGGTTGCAAAAGGTTTGTTCCTTTGAAGTGTCATCTGTCATAACTTTCATTATTATTGTGTATTTTAACTAGATGGAAGCTTTCTTTCGAGACTTCCTTGGCGGTATAGTTGAAGTTGAACATTTAGTAGTCTCTATTGACAGTGTCATTTCAGCTTCAGGAAAGTCTTGTTGAAGATATTCATAGCTTTCAGAACTTTGACCTTGATAGTGGACCATTGTTTGTGATTTGCGAAATGTGAATTAAGTGAGAAAATTTGAGAAATTGAGATTTGAGATTGGAGTGGAGGAGTTGGGTGAAAAAAAAATCAACCCAACTTCCCTAATTTATAGACAAAATTTCACATGACAGTTGGTCGTTGCACGCGGTAGTTGGCTGCCTATTGCACAGAAGCATGTTGCCCATTGGTCATTGCGCGGAAGTAGGCCACCCGTTGCACATCGACCCTGAGGACCCGACCGTTGCATGTTGGCCAGTCGTTTCCCTCATCCTCTTCGACTCTTCTTCAATTCTTCCCCTCTTCTTCTCTCCTCTTTTCCCCCTCTTCTTTTCCTCTTCTTTTCGTCTTCTTCCCCTTTTCTTCATGGGACCTAGTGTCGCAACTCGACAGCTGTTTCCCTTATTGGCCCCATGACCTGGTGACTCTATGACACCCCTTGGGACTTGGCGATCGTTCCCCCCATTGGCCCTGCAACTCGACGACCTTTCCCTCCATCGATCTCATGACTTGGTGATTGACGACCTCGTGCATATTCGCGATCCAATGATTGGTCCCTCCCACATTTGCACGGTCATTCCCCCCACTGGCCTTACAACTTGACGACCATTCCCTCTGTCATGGTCGTTCCCCCCACCTAATTTTTTTCTATCAAATTTTTTCACTCTCAAAATTAAAATTTTTTATACCAAATGTAATTTATATTAAAAAATTCTTATGAGTATAAAAGTAATTATTTTTGTAATTTGTCATTACGTTTTGATATTATGTAACTATTTTTTTATTATACATTGCAACATTTTATAGTATATTTATTAAATAAATTTTACATTTTTTACTATTTATGAAATTAAACTAATATCATTATCTATTTATTGTAAAACATATATTTTATTGTAAATCATAAAACTTAGGTTTCGTTTTTTTTTTTTCACTCTCAACTTCTAATAGTACTTTTATCTTAACGATGACATGCATATTTTTTAATTTACTTCTTTCATTATCAAAATTATTTTTCTCTCTTTTAATCTCAAAATTATTCTCTTAAAAATTATTTTTTTCACTTTTAAAAGGTAAAAGTAAAAAAAAATTAAAATTTAATTTACTTTACAAAAACCTTCAAACAAACGAAGGACTCAGCCACTACAGTGATTCAACCCTAAATCGCCGAAACAGGCAAAGCCTCATTTCATTTTAATTTTTAGCGGTATCCGCTTCGGCGCTTCTGCACTTCGCCATGAGAGGCGTCGGAAGGCTCGCCGTCGCCCCCAACACGAAGCAAACCTTCCTATCCACCACTGCCGCCTCCTCCCACGCCCTCTCCACCTTCGCCGGTCGTGGCAGAGGGCGCGGCATCTCTCAGCCGTCCACAGCCGCCCCCGGCAAACCCCTGCCAGACCCTACCCCTGATGACTCCCTCCTCCCCGCCGCCGTTGGTCACGGCCGTGGTCGTGGTCGTGGCCTTACTCGTTCACCTCCTCCACCCCCTTCGTCGTCGTCGTCTGTAGCACCTTCGTCTTCTCCCTTCGTGACCCCTGGTGCCCCTGGTGGTCGTGGGCGAGGAAGGGCGATGCCCTCTGCTCCTCCTCCTCAGATGCCCAGTTCAGAGGTGGAAAGGCCAGTCCTTTCCAGAGTTCGCGGTCCGGATGGCGATATGGCTACGCCTCCTAGTCCTGACCGTCCGTTGAATGTCTCACTTGGTTCACCTGGGGTCGGTCGAGGGAAGGAAATGACGATGCCTCCTGCTCCCTCCAAGCCTCCGGTTGTCAATAGGCATTTGCGGCAACGATCGGTTGATGTGGCTCCTAGGAGAGGGAGGGGCGGACGGGCATCGCCAAGGGTGGGGCGTGGTGCAGTGGGTGTTGAGTCAGATGATGGTGGGCTTGGGAGAGGAAGAAGAGGAAGGGGAGGTAGAACGAGTTATGCAAGGGGAGGTAGAGCGAGTTATGCAAGGGGCGGCAGAGAAGGGAGATTTGCTCCTCTTAGGCCAGAGGTTGAAGATGAAGATGATGATGAGGAGCTTTATTTATGCAATGATGCCGATGGTGAGAAGCTGAAAAAGAGGCTTGGGGAGGATGAGGCACAGAAATTTCAGGAATTGTTGGATGAGGCCAGCTATGGTGCACTGCCCTGTCCTATGGAAGAAGCATACAACGATGCAGTCAGAATGAATTATAGGGTATGCATAATGCATATAGGATGGTGAATTCTCAAGGTAATTTCTTCTTGATTGTCTGATCCGTTGTTTATGGGTTTTGTTCAGATAGAGTTTGAGCCAGAGTATTTGATGGAGTTCAATAAGAACCCTGATATTGATGAGACACCTCCAATCTCACTCCGTGAGGCACTTGAGAAAATGAAACCATTCCTAATGGAATACGAGGGGATACACAGTGAGGAGGACTGGGAGGTAAGATTACATTTTATGAACTGTGAATAAGGTATGCCTGTTATTTTTCCATTTACATCAGGGGGAATTCGTTCCACAATGCTCTCTTTTTCATAAATCTTGGTCCTTTTCCATCTTCCAAATCAAGGGTTCTAATTGAAACACAATGGTTTTGATTTCCCTGTTGTAGGAAGCAATAAATGATGTAATGAAGAAATCACCAGCCTTGAAAAGGATAGTTGACGAGTATGGAGGTCCTGGTGTAATTACTGCAAAGCAGCAGCAAGAAGAGTTGGAAAGGGTGGCCAAGTCTGTGCCAGAAAATACTCCATCGTCAGTGAAAAGGTTTGCTGATCGTGCTCTTCTTTCTCTCCAGGTATGCTTTCATCTTCAGTAAAATCCATATTCACTTCAATTAATATCAAGTAGTGCAACTCACAAGAGCCTAGTGTCACTGAAGATGATGTTTTTGCATATGCTGCTCCATCGCCTAAGATGCATATCTGCTTGCATACCCTTTTAATATGATAGATTCCAAACAGAGCTGTATTTTTACTATTCAATTTGCATCACCTTGAAAACATAGAAGTTGGATACCTCTTTTCTATAGACTAGTTAGCTATGCAAAAATCCTTAAAATTGCAAGCTTTCTTGCTTGGGAGATTTAGATGGTATTTGCAAAAATAGAGTAGATTAGAAAAAAAATTTTCTTCAGCTTCTCACAGAAAATATTGCAAGCTTGTTTTACCATTGGACAAACTTGGCATCTAGTAGAAGTACATTGGTAACTTATTCCATAAAATTTTCTCTTACAAAAAAGAGTCAGCTGTAAGAGAGTGTAATGTATCTAAAAGATGAAAGTCATGGCCAATTGAACCATTTATGTAGGTATTTATGGTCTATAAATGCATGTGTTATAGTTAGAAAAATTTTATAATTCCTGCTTGATTAGTATGTCATTATACCTAATGAAAGTAGTCAATCTATACCATTTTTGTGTATTATATACAATTAGTAGATAAGTCTGTACTCTATAGCAAGTTTGCAACATTAGTATGTTTCAGAAAGCACTTCCACTCCAAGACAAGAAAACATTATGTCAATGTCTTAATCGATATACCTACAGTAATTTAATATATACAATCAAATCTATATATAATATTTCATTGCTATCATTAAACTTTGTATCATAAAAACCAACCTAGAATATTGGGCTATAAAGCATGATCCTATGAAAACTATTAGTGATGCTGAGATTCGTATGTTTAGATGGATGAGTGGTAATACACTAAGAAATGAATCAGAAAAAAATATTTTATTTGAAAGATAAAAGAAAAGCAACTTAGGCAGTTTGGTCATATCCTTAAGAGACCAAGAAATGCATCAGTTAGGAGAAGAGAATTAATTGATGCAAAAGAAATTAAAAGTAAAGGTAGGCCTAAAACTACTTGGTTGGGATTTGTAAGAAAAGATTTAAATTTATGTAATTTAACTGAAGATTTGACAATGTAGAAATACTTGAAAGAAAAAAAATTCATGTGGCTAACCCTACATGGTAAGGTTATGGTTCAGATTGTTATTGTACCCCACTATTGTTTCTACCTCTAGTCACCCCTCCAGAACTATCATCCACCTCTTTGAGAACTACCATAGGATCATTGAACATCAAGTTGCTAGGCCTATCTGTAGCCCTTTAAGGATTGCTTTTCACATATCCTGCCACTAGACAAGTTGGTGGTCCATCCTACCATCTGTAGCCTTGCTGGTGATCTCTCCTGTTGAGTGGTCTATGGAAAAGCTCACCGTGCTTCTGATGCAGTGCTGTTGAGGGTGGATTTTACTTGTTCACCTATCTTTACTATCTTCAATAAGACTAAAAATAGCTTAAAAGGTTGTTTTCACCTGCAAATTAGCTGAAATCATACTTGTCTGTAAAGAAAATCATGGTTAGAAATCTTAGTCAGAAATCTGAGTTGGACCTTTGAAAAATCAAATGGGAGGAATTATTTGATGTGATCCAAAAGTTTTAAGACATAGGGTTTGTTTGTGCACTCATAAAATGTTTTTTTAGGAAAATAAGGTAAATCTGGGGAACATTTTTGAAGGAAAATCTAGAAAATATTTTTTTAAAATATATTAATTGTCATTTTTACATGTAACAGAATACAACAAAAATTGAAATTTAAGTGTTTGTATAGTTAACAGGAAATAAGGAAAATTTTCTCTAATTTAGGTGTTTATGCATGTAACTAAAAGTTATGAAAATTCATAATTACAAATTATAACTTTTAAAATATGATGTTTCTATTAATTTGTACATTTAAAATAATTTGTATATTAACATATCACAACAAATTATAACATTTATAATCTAACATTATAAAATTCAAATGAAATAAATCATAGAAGAAAAATAGTGAGTTCACACACTATTTTTTTATTTAACCCCTTCTCTCTCGTCTATTCTCTCTTGTTTCTTCTCTCTTCTTGCTCTCCCCTTACCGTACTGACACCTACGTTAACAACTTTGTGGGTGGTTGGCTAGACTAGAAGCATCTTACGTGTGTATGGAACCCTTTAAGATGGTTCCCCTCATATGTGCAGCAGCTAGTTGCCCCCCTTTGATGGTCTTCACCCTTTTCTCCATACGCTACAATTGATAGTGGCGATAGATTTGGCCTTGTGTGGAGGCATGGTCGGGAGTGACGAACGAAGAATAGGTGTGACTTATGGAATCAATAAAGAATGATGGGGACAATTGATGTTATGAGTACAATGAAAGGAACTGGAATTGGGGTTTTGTGTGTAGGGTTGACTTCAACGTGGGCGGACTTTGCCATGCCAATGGGAAATTTTTTTCGAAGCATAGGGTGCGTGAAATTTATTTTTGAGCTTTCTTTTATATGGCATCCAATGAGAAATTTTTTTTCCAACTTTCTAGATGCATAAACAACTAGAAATTTTTTTCCTCATTTTCTTGGAATTTCTTTTTTAAATGTACAAACTTCCTTATAGCCGTGCATTTGGGGTTGAAACATCTCACCTAGCCACCACCTAATGTAAAAGACAACTCCTACATGAATTAGTATGTAGTTGATTTTGCCATCATCTCCTAGTTGGTGAACAGTTTGGACTATAGAGCTTAGCTTTGCTTGTGATATAATGATGCTCTAGCCTATCAAGAAAATCTTGAATACCTTGAAGCACATGTACGATCACAAGAAGAACATATCATATGTATTTGAGATTTCTACATAGTTGTTTACCTTGCACATGGAGGAGCATTCTGTAAAGGTGTCAATCAGTCATGTTGGGTCAACACGACCTAAATTTTTAGTGGGCATGACATTGTTCATGTTGTGTCGGTCCATACTAGGGAAGATAGAATGTGGCCCAGGCATGGCCCATCGGCCCAACCTGGTTGGGCTCATTTCGGTCAACGACACAATTCATATTTGTGAATTTTAATTAAGCCGCAAGTTCATGGTGTCAATAATAGCAATTGTGTGAGAGTGGGTCATGTCCACTGAGAGTTAGGAAATTACTTAAGAGATTTTATCTTAATTTTTCTTAATTAAACGCCCCTTAAATACTTCTGGAATTAAACACCCTCAAAAAAACTTGGAAACACTTGATTTCATTCAATAAACATAAGGATAAAACTTGGATTTTGAATAAAAACACATCACAAACATAAACACAATCAACATGCATTTTTTTCATATTTTGAGTTCATACATGAAACTTATTAGAATAAAAACATGAAAAACTCACAAAAATAACATAAATTCATAGGGGTTTTAGATCATTCAAAGAGGATACTCAAATTTTGACAAAAAAAGAAAAGAAAAGAAAAAAGAACCCTTAGTCCCCACAACTTTAGACATGTCAATCGGGTTGGCATGGTATGACTTGACCTGATTTTTTTGTAGCACGGTACTATTTATCATGTTGTGTCAATGTCAAATTTAAAATTTTTAAGCCTAGGCACGACTTATTTGAGTTCGTATTGGTCAAACATGTCGTTGACTATGCAGAATTGTGCCAAATCATGTTAGTCCAGTTTAATTTTTTATTTTATTAAATAATTAATATAATATTAATATGATTTACATAATAATAAGTCTAATATAGATTATCTAAGGTGAGATTTCAAACCATCAAATTACATACAATTTATGCAACTTAAAAAATATATTATTTTGTTTATTAAAAAATTATAAAATTTATTTTTGATACAAATTGTATAAATTAGAAAAGATTAAAAAAGTTTTAAAAATTACACTACATAATTAATAATTTACATAAAAATTACATTTACAATTTGAGAAAAAATGAAAAATTACATTTTCAAATTTTAATTATGACATGATTATGATTAATAATTTGTTCCTAAACTAGGAACGTTCTGTGGGACGGTAGTGCATCATGATTACTACTATACCAAGTTTTTATTTATATATGTATGTACATTTATTTATTAAAATGTCGTAAGGTATTATGATTTATGGATTTATGATTCACGTATATTTCGTTCTAATTATATATCAAATTTCAACTTTATAAATTGAATTCTAGTTATAAAAAAATCCCATATTTAGATTTGGTCCCTAAACTTGGTGGTTACTTGATTGTGATATTTTTTGCCTTTTGTTGCTTCATTTTATCTAATTCGGTTTTGTTCATGGGGATTTGTTATAGTGATGTGGGGATTGCTGGTTGAACTACAATTTGCCTAATGATTTGTGGTATCAATGAGCTCTGCTATCTGTGATCAGTACATACTGTATTGTTTGTCAAAATTTCATCTAGTTAATTTGTGATATAAAATCACTGACAACCAAATCTTGCAGAGTAACCCAGGTTGGGATTTTTACAAGAAAAAGGTATTTATGGACAGCATGGTAGCAAAAGTTTCCCAGCATTACAGTGGAAACAAGTAGGGGACCCATATTTGGCAAAAATGAGCTTCAGCGTACTTCTCTTGAGGTGAGATGAGGCATTCAGACCGGTGAGGTACACTACAATGCGATTGCGTCATGCTTCAGATATAACACTTGCTTTCAATTCATTGCCTTGCTTTTAATTGCCTTCCATTAATGTTCCCTGATGCAAATTTGAAATTATCGGATCAATGTTACTGATGCCTGGCTTTTCCAATCTCTGTTTTACAACAATCTCTTCAGATTGGTGACACTGTTGAAACGTAAAAAGCCCTTAAAATTTCAGAAGTTTGGTTCTTATTTTGTTGGATGTTTATGGTACAGGCTAGTTGGGGTTTTAAAGTTTTATTATTTGATTGTACGTGTCAAATGAAACTTTTTTATGTTAGTCAATGAAACATTTGCATGCGTTTCATTTGTTTTCGGCTCCAAAATAGATACTAAATTGTATTTTGCAATCTCTCAAAACATCACCATTGTACATGATGGTTTGGGTTGTAGTTAGAATTTGTCATGTTAAAGATGATTTCTTTAAATTATAATCATAATCTTATATGATCTTGTAATAAAAAAGCTTATAATCTATAGATCTATGAAGGAAGCAGCGTATGATTAATCATGTTGTTGGGTTTTTCTTCACATGAAGGTGTTGGAACTAGAATTCTGTATGTTTCAAACAACATTAGAGTCCAAACAACAGGTGATATATTCTCCTGCATGTTATCAGACTCATTTTTTGAATTTCTGATACATTATAAAAGACATGCTAGCTAGCTAGAGTGACCACTTATCATATGATTTACTTGCTTTTTCGTTGTGGCCAATTTTCTCAACAGTTTCAATAAGAGCATGTTTCCCTCTAGAAAATAGATGTACTACTCTAGCTATCACTCAATTTGATGTCTCTTTGAGTTTTTTCTAATATAAATATATACACAACATGTTAAATTTGAAAGTTTAGTAAAACCAGATGATAAAGAGGTTGATATATCTACATACATACATATATATATACATATATATATATATACATACATATATATATATATACATACATATATATATATATATAGCGAAGTCTCTAATGACACCAATATAGTTTCTTTTCTAGTGGTGTTTTACTTTAAGTCATTTTTGATATATATGTTGTAGAGGGAGATGAAGAATGGATTTAAGGGACAATGAAGAAGGGGATTCAAGGGAGTGATGATGTGTTATAAAAATTCTAATAAGAACTTCTGTGACTTCTTAGCTAATAGAGGTGAAAGGAAAGAAATCGTCATTAAGGTTATCAAGCATGGTGTTTTGTAAATACGAACTTAGGAACATTAGTTAGGTGGTAGAAGTTGTAGTATATGTAAGAAGAGAGATCAATGTTATGTTGGTTAGATAAATTATATATATATATATATATGGTAATTTGGTAATTTTAGTGTTCTAATTTGGAATTGAAGAGGGAGGTAAAGAGATTTAGGAAGGAATGAGAGAAGATGATGATAATTAATTTTGATGTATTCTCACCTGTTAGATTAAACATCTATATAATCAATTTTTTATTGGTACCATCTATATCTATATATATATATATAGTCAGTTTTTAATTTGTATTACATGGTCAGTTGTAGGATTTGGGCAGCTTGAAATTTTATAATTTATTTGCTTCAGTTGAATGCTCTTTTGTTTTCAAGCTAGCTAGGTTAGGAGAAAAGAAAAAAATTTAATCAGGGGGGGCAAGTTTTGAAGTCATGCATTTTCTATCACTAATTAATTTGTGGAAGGTGATCCTGCCAAATTAAGATGGGTTTAAGGCCTCATGGTGATATGCCAGCATTATGTGAGGGGTACCTTTGACAAGGCAGTGGATGATTTCAAGATTAATAAGTAAAATAACTATCTGAGTAAATTACTTGTGTCTTCATTTTTTAACAAGTAGACTACAAAACAGGTGGATTTGTCCATCAGTATAGACCTATTTTCTTGAAAATGATGTATTTGATAGCTT
The DNA here is from genome assembly GCA_024699675.1 of Amphibolis antarctica. Classification (NCBI taxonomy): domain Eukaryota; kingdom Viridiplantae; phylum Streptophyta; class Magnoliopsida; order Alismatales; family Cymodoceaceae; genus Amphibolis; species Amphibolis antarctica. The sequence goes on from JAMKPZ010003010.1 coordinate 23,916, forward strand.
TTTGTTTGTAAATGATTTTGTAATTCCAGGACAAGCAAACAGAGTACTTCTTGTCATCACCTCTCCACCCTCCTTTAATCAATTTTTCTTTAGTTAACCTAATTCCTAATTTAATTTCTAACTTGAAGCAGTTCCTATGTAACTTGACCAAATTTAATCTGTCCATTAACTCTACTTCCTAATTTAGTAGTTCTAATTTGAAGTCAAATTAATACATGGCAAAATTGCATTATAGAAGTCTATTTCAAGTAAAGTTATTTTAGAGTTTTTTTGTGCAGTGTAAAAAGAAATGATAGGAATTTAGGAATTGATGAAAATGGAAATAATGTGATTTGATGGGAAACTATAAAGTAGTAGAGATATTTGTGTATATACAGGAAATGACAAAAATTAAAAGGAGTTTGTATTTTTCCATCTATTTCTAGGTGAGGTATGAGAAACGATGTTTGGGAAATGAAAATATAAATGTCCTTAGTTGGAAAATGATGGGAAAGTACTTTTCTATCATTTTCCATGTGCATAAACGGTATAACAAAATTGGAGAAAGTGAATTTTTATGAATTCTTTTCTAGGTGCATATACACCTACTTAGTCAAAATCATTTCTTTACATTTTCTACCACAACTTAGGAATCGCTTAGAAATTCTTAAAAATCTCGTTGTTCTCACATCAATGTGTAGTACTTTATTTATCAAATTTGTTTAATAATTATGTTTAAAATAATTAATTTTTAATATTAATAACAAAAAATATGTTTAACATTAAATCACGTTTCTAAAAATTATGTAAAATATTTTCTAAACATTTATTAAAAATACCATCTTTAAAATAACCATTGTATGATGTAAAATTATCAAGTTAAACATTTTAACAAAAATGATATTTCACATTACCATTGGATTTTAACGGAGAAAAATAGTTGCAACAAAATTGATTTCAAGAGAAGGAAAATATCAGCCTCCGTTTTATCTGGCAGTGAGCTAAAAAAAACAAAAGAATGTTAAGTAATCAATTCTAACCACAGTTTTTTTCATCATTTCAAAAGATTGGCATCAATTGAAGTGGTGTAAGATTTTGGATTCGAATCTTTGAGACTACCTCTTTGACATAACCTTAATACATTCTTCTAGAGAAATAATCTTGCGATTACTTGCGTAAATTAAGGTTTCATTTGGTAAAAATGATTTCTACTTCTTTTACTATGTAACATTAAATTCTTTTAGTAATTTATCGAATATAAAATTAAATTTTTAGAGTAAAATATTAAATTACAATTATCTTTTGAATAAAATATTAAAAAAAAACTTAAATAATTAACTTTTAAAAAATTAACCCCAAAAGAAGGGTTGGTTCTAATTCCTACTCCGTCAGCTTTTCCCATGAAGTTCCCATGGAGTTCACAATGACATGGAGATTTTTTAATATAATTTTTTCATATTTTTTTATTATGATTTTTAATCATATCAATATTAAAAATATAAGTTTACTATTTTATATATTTTATTTAAATATTAAAATAAATACAAATATTATAAATACAAACAAATACAAATTCTTACTATCTTGTTTAAAAATCAAAGTAGTTTTCTTTCATTTGAGAAATACAACTAGTCCCATTTTTAGAATTTTTTCATATTTTTTTATTATGATTTTTAATCATATCAATATTAAAAATATAAGTTTACTATTTTATATATTTTATTTAAATATTAAAATAAATACAAATATTATAAATACAAACAAATACAAATTCTTACTATCTTGTTTAAAAATCAAAGTAGTTTTCTTTCATTTGAGAAATACAACTAGTCCCATTTTTAGAATTTTTTCATATTTTTTTATTATGATTTTTAATCATATCAATATTAAAAATATAAGTTTACTATTTTATATATTTTATTTAAATATTAAAATAAATACAAATATTATAAATACAAACAAATACAAATTCTTACTATCTTGTTTAAAAATCAAAGTAGTTTTCTTTCATTTGAGAAATACAACTAGTCCCATTTTTAGAATTTTTTCATATTTTTTTATTATGATTTTTAATCATATCAATATTAAAAATATAAGTTTACTATTTTATATATTTTATTTAAATATTAAAATAAATACAAATATTATAAATACAAACAAATACAAATTCTTACTATCTTGTTTAAAAATCAA
>JAMKPZ010003011.1:0-24269 GCA_024699675.1 Amphibolis antarctica
TTCTGTATTTTGCGTTTTACTGATTGACATTGGAATTTATGAAAATTACTAGTTCCTTGTGGATTGACCCGTACTTGCATGTTACCTATAATGGGCACTGTGCGCTTGCGGAGTTTCTAAATTTTAAAACGAACGGGTGTTTATTTTGACAACAACTTAAACCCGTACACTCCTCGTCAAATATAGCAGAGGTTACACCGTCGTCCAATGGTGTCTATCTAACCAAGCCGGCTAGTACAGGCAGAAGCCAAACATCCATCTGGAATTCTGCCTTAGAGACGTCAGAAGCCAATGATAGTAACTTCTCCACAACTTCCCTATCGCTCATAGCTTCCCATCACCATCACCCTGACAACCAGTTCTCGAGTAGCTTCCTACCATGCTGGAACAATTAGGCTGGAACCAGACTCCCAAGGCACGGCTACTAGCTAGAGACATGGACCTCGGTGCAGAACTAGGGGCATTCTGCCCCACCGTCCCGTTTCGCGCGCTCGGCAGCTGCCAATGGGGAAACCCAACGGGCTGGCTCCCCATGGTCACAAAAAAATCAACTTGATCGGGGATCCATGCGGTCGGGTTTTTAGACCAACATCCCACAAGCCAACCAAGAAGCCAATTCCCCCATGACCGTGAAGAATGAGCACGAGCAGGACTCCACGCGGCCGCCACCTTCAGACAAGCTGGCGACCGACGTCTCTGTCCGACTCTCCACCGACTGATCAAGAGATCAGGTCCCGACAGGTACGCTCCTTTCCTCGGTAAATTCCCTTTTGTGACTTACACGTCACACGAGGCACAGACGATGCACACATGTCGAGCAGGTCCAACCGCATCCCTTCGATAAATTTGCCACCCAGATTCCGACTAGCCAAGGCAGCAACCGATTCAAAAACTGGTTGCACAAAAATCAGAAAAGCTGAAATGATTCCTGACAACTTTAAAAAGGTACGGTCATGGTATGAAAATCGAGAAAGTTACACGGAAACCGAAAATGGTGAAAGAAAATCGAGAAAGCTGCAGCAAGCACGTGAAAGATTCACGTCCCTAGCTGGTTGTCGGCTCCCACAAGGCGGCAGCCACGTAAACAGCCGACCAGAATGTCACGTCTCAAAGGTACGATGTGACCATTCACTGCAACAAGCGCAGCCTTTGAAAAAGTGACATCCACGTCACCAGTCGGTTGCCGGCATTTAAACAGCTGGCCAGAATGTCACATCTCAAAGGTACAACGTGACCATTCACTGCAACAAGCGCAGCCTTTGAAAAAGTGACGTCCACATCACAAGCTGGTTGCTGGCTCCTGCAAGGCGACAGTCGTGTAAACAGCCGGCAAGAATGTCACGTCTCAAAGGTACGACGTGACCATTCACTGCATCGACAACTTTTGTAAAGGCAAACACGTTAAGCCTTGACGTCACATCTCGGTTGCCGGCTCCCATAAGGTGGTCGCCATGTAACCGGCCAGCTAAGAGCTAGAACAGAAGGAAGTACAATGCAACGCCGACACCAACTCTAAGCACGCCATCACTCTTCACCTCATCACTGAGCGGCCGGCACCCATAAGGTGGCTGCCGTATAACCAGCCGGCTGACACCACTAATGGCTTCTCTCAGTTAGGTAACTAAGAGTGTAAGCCTGACTCTATTTTACGACCAATGATGGATGATTCACAAAGTGTGAAGCCTCGCATGGCTTACCACTCACGCATGGGGGGTTGTTCAACCCTAGAACGTCGGTTTCCTTCCACCGAGGTCATATAACCTCACCTACGGAGGGGCATTCTATTGACCCCCATACTTGAACAGAAGAGCCGGGGAAGCAGCCGGCTCCCCAGAACCCCCATTGGCGCAAATGGGTGGGAAAAGTAGCCGGCTATCCGCCGACAGGCCGGCTCCCCAGAACCCCCATTGGCGCAAATGGGTGGGGGAAGCAACCGGCTAGCCGCCGGTAGTCGGCTCCCCAAAAACCCATTTGGGCCAACATATTCCCCTTTCGTGAGGTAGCCGGATAGAACTAACTGGCATCTACCTGCCACATAGCGGCTGTCGGGTAACTACCCAAAAAGGTAACGCAAATCAATCAAGGAGATACGACGAGATTTAATCACTTAAATCTTGCAATCAGTCAATCATGCGGATTGCGTGATTAAACCGGGACAAGCGCCGCCTTCCATCTTAGGGTCCCCCTAAAGATGGAAGGTAACCCCTTATAAAAGGGGGGCAACCCCCTCCCAAAAACCCAAGCTTTCCACCCCTCGGAGAAACCTTCATTCGGACACTAGTGATGCTTGCTTCCACCCCTCGAAGAAGACACCGGCCAGAGGTTTTGAAGGAAGGGAGACGCTCGTAGTCCCGACGCCCGTTCGCCACACCGGAGTGAGTACTTTGATCACCGCCAATGACCCTCTGCAGGTAAGCCCTTCCTCCACCCTCGCCATTTTTTACGTACGCCTTTACGATGTTTTCTCGAGCCCCAACCATGTAACACCTTTCCCATGCAAGGGAACGGTCGGAGGACGGTCCCGGGTATCATTCCTTTGGAAATACGTTCGAAGGTACCAGTGGCTGCCCTCCCGACCAGGTGAATCCACCTGGCACAGTCAAGTTTGTTTCAGCCACGACCCTTTCGTCGAGCCCTTTTACGTGGAAACTCTGAGTTTCCCAACAAGTCTTTACGCGTGTTCACTCGATCTTCGCATGTCTTGTCCGGGAGGCGTAAGTCTACCCTCCTGATGCCCCAAAAAGATTTCCAGGATGACATCACCAACAAGGAAACCGGCGGTGGCCATTCGGGTGTATGAACACGTATAACCTGACGGTGCCCGTTTCTTTTCTGGGAGGCGTAAGTCCACCCTCCTGATGCCCCGGAAAGATTTTCGGGATGACATCGCCGGCAAGGAAGCCGGCGGTGGCCGTTCGGGTGTACGAACACGTACAACCTAACGGTGCCCGTTTCTTTTCCGGGAGGCACAAGTCTACCCTCCCAATGCCCCGGAAAGATTTCCGGGATGACGTCACCGTGCAAGGAAGCCGGCGGTGGCCGTTCGGGTGTACGAACACATACAACCTGATGGTTCTCGTTTCTTTTCTAAGAGGTGCAAGTCTACCCTCCCAATGCCCCGGAAAGATTTCCGGGATGATGCCACAAGCAAGGAAGTCGGTGGTGGTCGTTCGGGTGTATGAAGAAGCACAACCCGATGATTCTAGTTTTCTGGAATACAAGGACCTCTGCATCCCCATGGTAATGATCGACGATGGATCCGGGCTAAACTTGTGCCCACTACAAGTCCTACACAAGTTAGGAATCAAAGAACAAGACTTTCTCCCCACCAATCGAGTGATGAGAGGGTTCGATGGCACTCTTCACGAAGCCAAAGGTGAAGTCGTCCTCCCCCTCGTCATCGGACCAGCCACCTTCAAGGTTCCTATGCATGTGGTGGACATTCCCCCGAGCTACAATCTTATCCTGGGCCGCCCATTTCTCCACCAAAATTCCATTGTGCCTTCCACCCTTCACAGGATGCTTAAGTTCCTATGCAAAGGGGAGGTCATTGTCATACTAGCGGAGAACTACTACCACCCGGGACAATCTGTAGCTGCTGTAGCGCCTTTTGGGTCGCAACAACCGACACCGGAACCGACCATCACCTCACCACCGGGTCTCCCAGACCCGGCTGCCTTCGACTATCTGTCCAGGCGCATGGAACCCTGGGAAGACAACCCACAGCCAAGCCAGGAGCCAGAGGACGGTTTGTTGCAACTATTTGGAGAATCCCCGATATGCACTGAGGATCCAGCTCTTCACCGACCTCCCTCACCATCACCCATTCTACAGGGAGGAACCTTGGAAATGGATGTACCTAGCACCTCCTCCAGAAGACATGCACCTCGGGGCAGAACTAGGGGCATTCTGCCCCTCTGTCCCATTTCGCGCACTCGGTAGCTGCCAATGGTGAAACCCAACAGACCAGCTCCCCCACGGTCACAAAAAAATCAACTTGATCGGGGATCCACGCGGCTGCCACCTCCAGACAGACCGGCCACCAGCTTCTTAAACCAACATCCCACTTCCATCGAACAAGGGAACCAAGTTCCCCAAACTCATGTGCATGAATGTCCAGTGGTCGTCTCTTGACGTGAGGTGAGCCAGCTTTCATTCCCCTGCAAGTCTAGATAGCACAATTGGGTCGGAACAGCTACCTTGTGCAAACTCCATCACGGGCACCCGCTTGAAAACCCCTATATAGAATCAACAAAACGAGATGCTGAAAAGGAGTCACCAAAAAAACGTCACGACCTTTCCACACGACACGTCACAGATAATCATGGATAAGGGGAAGGAACAACGCTCCTTCCCCACCTTTGGAAACTAACATGTAATTGAGTGTGCAGGAAAATCAGTTGGTTGCCGGCTAAAACAACCGGCCATCGCCACCACCACCCAAGGATGTTCGACTCTTCAACACAACCCAAGCCAGAACGTCAACTATTCCACGAAGAGACGAGGAAAGCTCGTGCACGTACGATGCCCAGCTCAGACCATTGGACGCCCAGACCACGACCTGCGCAAGATGAGACGTCACACAGAAAAATCACCTGGTTGCCGGGTAAATCGGCCGGCCACCGCCACCAGTACCCACGTACTGTTGACTCCTCAACATTCCCTGAAAACCACGCTTAGACGTATGGATCGGGCATTTAACCAGCCCGCCACCAGCAAACTGGTAAGAAAACCAAGTTGCCAGCACCTTGAAAACCATACTTAGACGTATGGATCAGGCGTTTAACCGGCCCGCCACAGGCAAACCGGTAAGAAAACCTGGTTGCCGGCACCCCGAAAACCATGCTTAGACGCACGGATCGGGTGTTTAACCGGCCCGCCACCGGCAAACTGGTAAGAAAACCTGGTTGCCGGCACCCCAAAAACCATACCTAGACGTATGGATCGGGCGTTTAACTAGCCTTCCACAGGCAAACCGGTAAGAAAACTCGGTTTCCGGCACCCCGAAAACCATGCTTAGATGCATGGATCGAGCATTTAACCGGCCCGCCACCGACAAACCGGTAAGAAAACCCGATTGCCGGCACCCCGAAAAACATTCCTAGACGTACGGATCGGGCATTTAACTGGCCCACCACCGGCAAACCGGTAAGAAAACCCAGTTGTTAGCATCCTGAAAACCATACTTAGATGTACGGATTGGGTGTTTAACCGGCCTGCCACAGGCAAACTGGTAAGAAAACCTGGTTGCTGGCACGCCGAAAACCATGCTTAGATGCATGGATCGGGCATTTAACCGGCCCACCACTAGCAAACCGGTAAGAAAACTCGGTTGTCGGCACCCCGAAAACCATACCCAGACGTTTGGATCGGGCGTTTAACCTGCCCACCACCAGCAAACCGGTAAGAAAACCCGGTTGTCGGCACCCCGAAAACCATGCTTAGATGCATGGATCGGGCGTTTAGCTGGCCCGCCACTAGCAAACCGGTAAGAAAACCCAGTTGCCGGCACCCCGAAAACCATACTTAGACATATGGATCAGGCGTTTAATCGGCCCACCACAGGCAAACTAGTAAGAATACCTGGCTGCCGGCAACACGAAAACCATGCTTTGATGCATGGATCGGGTGTTTAACCAGCTCGCCACCAGCAAACCGGTAAGAAAACCTGGTTGCCGGCACCCCGAAAGCCATGCTTAAACGTATGGATCGGGCGTTTAACGGGCCCGCCACCGGTAAACCGATAAGAAAACCCGGTTGCCGGCACCCTGAAAACCATACTTAGATGTATGGATCAGGCGTTTAACCGGCCTGCCACAAGCTAACCGGTAAGAATACCCGATTGCCGGCACCCTGAAAACCATGCTTAGACGCATGGATCGGGTGTTTAACCGGCCCACCACCAGCAAACTGGTAAGAAAACCCGATCGCCGGCACCCCGAAAACCATGCTTAGACGCATGGATCGGGTGTTTAACAGGCCCGCCACCGACAAACTGGTAAGAAAACCATGTTGCCGGCACCCCAAAAACCATGCTTAGACGCATGCATCGGGCGTTTAACCGGCCCACCATCGGCAAACTGGTAAGAAAACCCGTTTGCCAGCACCCCAAAAACCATACCTAAACGTACGGATCGGGCGTTTAACAAGTTGCGACTCCACCTCTGACAGGTTGGAGTACATCTCGGCCACCAAGCCGGGAACGGTCTCGGCCCAGCGGAAGTCCCAGACAAAAGAAAGCAAGCCCTGCCTGGCAAACAGCTGCTCACCTCCGACAACTGGTCGAAGTTAGCTGGCCTACCGTACAACACCATCTTTATGGCCAAGCGGCCGTCAACGGTGGACACCAAATCCTGGTCAGTTTCGGGGGGAGCCACGCCATCTGCCACTGCCTCCTCAGAACTGGTTGGAGTCTGATAACAAGGGAGTGCTAGCCGGACCGATCCCGCGTCCGAAGCCGCGTCATCAGGGATCTCAAACGGCACCGATGGAGTCACGGCGAGGTGCTGTTGCCAGTCCACCGTGGTCTTGCGATGCATCTGGCGCCGCGAGCTTTGAAGGGGGCCTACACCGACGCCTCACCTTCCATTGGCTCATGAGAGCTAGAGGCATCGGAGCTCCATTGCCATTCCCCCAACCACAAAGGGGACATGGCCTCGACCGAAGTAGCGTCGCAGCCATTGTCGGTTAGTTTGAAGAAAATGGTTTGGCGGGCCAACTCGGCCCGGTTGGGACAGGTGAGCTGCTCCACCAGCATATTCCTCAAAGTCGCCAATAGAAGACCGAGCCATCATCGTGCAGACCCGGAAGCTGATTGTTAGACGTGCCCCATAACATTCTTTGTGTGAGGCATGCTGATTAAGCTCGAGAGAAGAAGTTAAGGAAAGACATAAGAAAATTCAAACAAGAACTCAAGGAAGAGATGAAAGCAAGAGGGAGAGATGAGGAAATCTCCAACAACCTCACCCTCTATTTATAGAGAAATGATCACCCGGATTCCGCATAGCCAGAGGCGACAACTGGTTCAAAAACCGGTTGCACAAAAATCAAGAAAGCTAAAACGATTCCTGACAACTTTGAAAAGGTACGGTCAAGGCACGATAACTTAGAAAGTTGCACGGAAATTGGAAAAGACGAACGAAAATCAAGAAAGGTACGACAAGCACGTGAGACGTACGCACCTTCGTCTAGTTGCCGCCTCCTATGAGGCGGCCGCCACTTGACCAGCCAGTTAAAAAGGAGAAATCACAAAGGTACGACATGACCATTCACTACATCCACCATAGCTTTTGAAAAAAAAACAAAGTACGTAAGGAATCACGTCACTAGCCGGTTGCTACCTCCCACAAGGTGGCAACCGTGTGAACAGCCGACTTGAATGTAATGTCGCAATGGTACGACATGACCATTCACTGCGTCTATAACAACTTTTGAAAAAAGCAAGCACGTGAAGTATCGACGTCAACAAACGGTTGCCGCCTCACCCAAGGCGGAAACTGCATAATCAACCGAACGGAACGTAATGTCGCAAAAAGTGTGATGTGACTATTCACTGTCTTGATAGCTTTCGGAAAAGAAACATGTGAAGCTTTCACATCACATCCTGGTGGCCGGCTCTCACAAGGTGGTTGCCGCGTAACTAGCCAGCTAAGATCTAAGATGCGGGGAGGTACGATGCGATGCCGGCACAGCCTCCGGACATGGTACGCAAACGCTTTCCACCTCATTACCCAGTCACCGGCACCCATAAGGTGGCTACCGTGCAACCAACCAGCTAGCACTATGGCATCCCTCGGTCAAGTGACCAAGAGTGTAAGTCCGATTCTATTTTTCGACCAACGATAGATAATTCACAAAAGTGTGAAATCTCGCATGGCTGACCATTTACGCATGGAGGGTCATTCAACCCAAGGATGTCGATTTCCTTCCCCCGAAGTCATACTACCTCGCCTAGGGAGGGGCATTCTGTGACCCCATGCTTAAGCGAACTTTAAAGGGGGAATTACATGACCGCTTCAAGGAAGCGACACCTGGATCCCCCAAAAACCCACATTTGGTGAAAAGTTGGGGGGATATAGCCGGCTAGGCGTCGGCAAGCCGCTTCAAGGAAGCGGCACCCGGATCCCCCAAAAACCCACATTTGGTGAAAAGCTGGGGGGACGTAGTCGGCTAGCCGCCGGCAAGCCGCTTCAAGGAAGCAGCACCCGGATCCCCCAAAAACCCACATTTGGTGAAAAGTTGGAGGGATGTAGCCTGCTAGCTGCCGGCAAGCCGCTTCAATGAAGCGGCACCCAGATCCCCCAAAAACCCACATTTGGTGAGAAGTTGGGGGGATGTAGCCAGCTAGACGCCAGCAAGCCGCTTCAAGGAAGCGGCACTCGGATCCCCCAAAAACCCACATTTGATGACAAGTTTGGGGGATATAGCCGGCTAGCCGCCGGCAAGCTGCTTCAAGGAAGCGGCACCCGGATTCCCCAAAAACCCACATTTGGTGCAAAAGTTGGGGGGATGTATCCGGCTAACCGCTGGCAAGCCGCTTCAAGGAAGCGGCACCTAGATCCCCCAAAAACCCACATTTGGTGAAAAGTTAGGGGGGTGTAGCCGGCTAGCCGCTAGTAAGCCGCTTCAAAGAAGTGGCACTCGGATTCCCCAAAAACCCACATTTGGTGCAAAAGTTGGGGGGATGTAGCCGACTAGCCGCCGGCAAGCCGCTTCAAAGAAGCGCTACTCAGATCCCCCAAAAACCCGCATTTGGTGAAAAAGTTGGGGGGATGTAGCCGGCTAGCCACCGGCAAGCCGCTTCAAAGAAGTAGCACCTGGATCCCCCAAAAAACCCACATTTGGTGAAAATGATCGGGAGACCAGCCGGCCTCCGCCTACCACATAGCGGCTGCCGGTTAGCTACCCAGAAAGGCAAGCCAAATCAATTAGAGGGATTCGACAAGATTTAACCACTAAAATCTCGCAAATCAATCAATTACGCAGACCGCGTAATTAAACCCGGGATCACGCTGCCTTCCATCTTCGTGCACCCCAAAGAAGGAAGGCGACCCCTCATAAAAGAAGGGGCCCTCCACCCGTTTCAACAGGCAGACACCCTCTTGAGAAAAGGCTAGCACCTCTGGAGGAGATGCACGTTCGAACGCTTAGAGAAGACGTCGGCCGAAGGTTCTAAAGGAGGAGAGCAACTCGGAGCCCCGACGCCTTTTCGCTGCATCGGAGTGAGGACTTCCGATCCCCACCAACGACTCCTTGCAGGTAAGTTCCTCCACCCTCGCCATTTTTACGTACGTCCTTACGATGTTTTCTCGAGCCCTGACCATATAACATCTTTCCCATGCAAGCAAACGGTCGGAGGACAGACCCAAGTATCATTCCTTCGGAAACACATCCGAAGGTACCGGTGGTCGCCCTCCCGACCGGGTGAATCCACCCGGCTCGGTCGAGTTCAGTTTAGTCGCGACCCTTCTATTGAGTCTTTTTTCATGGAAACTCTGAGTTTCCCAGCCGACTTTACATGTTTTCATCCGATCTCCACATATCCTTTCCGGGAGGCATAAGTCTACCCTCCCGATGCCCTGGAAAGATTTCAGGGATGACATCGCCGGTAAGGAAGCCGGCAGTGGCCATTCGGGTGTACGAACACGTACAACCTGATGGTGCCCGTTTCTTTTCCAGGAGGCGTAAGTCTACCCTCCCGATGCCCCGGAAAGATTTCTGGGATGACGCCGCCAGCAAGGAAGCCGACGGTGGCCGTTCGGGTGTTTGAACACATACAACCCGACGGTGCCCGTTTCTTTTCCGAGAGGCGTAAGTCTACGCTCCTGATGCCCCAGAAAGATTTCTAGGATGACACTGCTGGCAAGGATGCCGACAGTGGCCGTTCGGGCATACGAGCACGTACAACCCGACGGTTCCCGTTTCTTTTTCGGGAAGCGTAATTCTACCCTCCCGATGCCCCGGAAAGATTTCCGGGATGACACTATCGATAAGGAAGCCAGCGGTGGTCGTTCAGGGAACCAACCAGCTTGCCGCCGGTAAGCCGGTACAAATAACCGGCCACTGGTTCCCCGAAAACCCATCTTTACATAGACTGTTCGGGGAACCAACCGGCTTGTCGCTGGCAAGTCAGTACAAATAACCGGCCACCGGTTCCCCGAAAACCCATGTTTACACAGACAGTTCGGGGAACCAACTGGCTTGCTGCCGGCAAGCCAGTACAAATAACCGACCACCAGTTCCCCGAAAACCCATCTTTACACAGACAGTTCGGGGAACCAACCGGCCACTGGTTCCCCGTAAACCCATCTTTACACAGACAGTTTGGGGAACCAACCGGCTTCCCGTTGGCAAGCCAGTACAAATAATCGGCCACCGATTCCCCAAAAACCCATCTTTACACTAACGGTTTGGGCAACCAACCGGCTTGCTGCTGGCAAGCCGGTACAAATAACCGGCCACCGGTTCCCCGAAAACCCATCTTTGCGCAGATGGTTTGGGGAATCCGTCGGCCTGCCTCCGGCGAACTGGTATAAAAACCAGTAGCCGGTCCCCGATCTCTGGGAAATGTAAGTCTACATTCCTAATGCCCCAGAAAGTTTTCCGGGATGTTGTCTCCGGCATGCATTCTTGCCGGCCCCGGCCAAGTAATAATGCAAGTTCTCATCTCTATTATGGGGATAGGACGCGGCAGCCGGTATATCCAACCGGCTGTCCGGCGGCCCCGGATAGTTTTTCGGGGAAAGGTCACATATGGCCAGACTGATTATCGTAGTTTTCCGTTTTAGAGCCAGAGAGAGGCTAGGATTGCCCGGGCTGTCTAGGGGTGCCTAACACCTTCCCCAACAGTACCCTGAGCCCCGTATCCAGTTCTCTAATGTTACACAATTTTACGTAATTCCCGTAGTTTTATCGTTTCAATGGTGGAAGGACACTTCCCCATCCGATTTTCCTTGTTTTCTACCCAAAAATAAGGTGGCGACTCCATTCAACGAGCCATCAACCGTACGTGGTGATGCGCTCACAAAAACACATTTCAATTCTCTGTGCCTCGGCCCATCTGACAGCCGGATGAAAGAGAGGGTACACCTCCTATCCAACAATTGGAATGTCTTCCTCTTCCTCTTCTTCTTGTTGTGGTTGTTGCTATGGTGGTGGTGTTGGTACTTGCAGTAGTGGTGGTTGTTGTTGTTGTTCTTGTTCTTGTTCTTCCTCTCCACAGTTTGTTTCTTCCCATTCCTCATTGCTCACAGGAAGTTGAAATGTTTCAACTACTTTCTCAACCTCTTGTGGCTCGGATGCACTTGCCATCATTTCACTGTATGCTCTGAAATCAGCCTCCCAAGGCTCTTCTTTCACTTTGACTTCAGCTTCCTTCTGGAGGGCTTCAACTTTTTCCATCTCTACAGCATTGGTAGCTTGCTCTACAATGTTATGCTTCCACTCATATAAGGCACATTGAGAGGCAATCTCAACCACTTCTTGGCTTTCCCCGAGAGAGAGGTAGGTCTACTTGTAGAACTCATATTGTTCCCTCTCATCTCTATCTTCAGGGAGGCATGCATACACATCATCAGTGACTAAAGCATCTCTGTTTAAGTCCTGGATGATGGAGTAAAAAGCCTTTGTAAACCATAACTTAGCCTTGGTTCGAACAATCTGTTGATCCAAGACTTTCTTGGGCCTAATTGCACACTCATCCTGCCAAGCTTGCTGAGTGTAATCATCAATGGTTTATGCCACTGCAGTAGGGAGAGTGACAAATTCTCTTTCAACCTTAGTTCTGAAGTGTTTCAATTGATATTTCAAATCATTTAAAATTTTCTCCTTGGTGTAGTCCCTTTGTAAACTACCCTTATGCCACCCGGATGAGGACAATTCAAACAGGTCAAATTTCATCAACCTCATCCAATCTTTAGTGGATAATGTTCTCTAAGGTCTTATTGTTTTCCATGGAGTGCAAAAATATGTCCTAGTTCTAATCTTAATAGACCTGTTGGTGGCTAAGCAAAATATTTCTCTATGAAGCAGAAAACACATTTTCTCTTCATCAAATCATGAGCCAAATGATTATTAGGGTGAGCTAACTGCTCCTGCCCTACCTCTCTCTCAACATGAGAGGCTATCTTCTCCTTGAGGAAGGTTGGCACTACGATACCAGCCTCCCTACTCTATTTCAAATAGTCAACGGTATCTTCCCTTACCATTTTCAATTCCTGTTCTTTGATTGCAGCTTTAAGCTTGCGCTGCCCCTCATTATGCCACATTTTTGCATTCATTCTGAACTTCTTGAAGTTCAGCATCTTAATCCACTCATAGTTTGAAGCTGGAGCAAAGGGAGGTGTGGTGGAGGTTGAAGCCATGACGTATTGTGCGAGGAGGAGAGTATTGTGAACGTAGGTCGTGAGAAAAAGGGTTAATGCACGTGAGGGCCTTAATGATTTTTATAAGGATAATTAGATAACCAGATGGTCAGATGGTAAGATCCGTAAGTATTTAATAGTTTTTGGGTTTACCCACGTCGTAGTCCGAGGATAAACACCTTTACCCTTGAACTTATTCCAAGGGTAAACTACAGTAAATAGGATCTTCATAAATTTTATTATGCAGTCATTTCCAATCATATTAATACTCTTACATTATGCATTTACTTCATAATTATTAGATTTGTTGAGTTGAGCTTAAGTGATAATTTAATAAAGTATTTGGATTTAATGAATTTTAGTGAGCGATGGAGATCCTTGTAGACATCTTGTGCGAGATATTAAGCTATTTGCCAGCAAGAGAAATTTGCAAATCATTACTTCTGTTCCCGCAAAGCATAAAAAATGAGGAATACAATTAGTGGAGTGATTTGGTATGATGCGCATTCAAGAAGATATTTGTACCATGGAATTGATTCTGAGCCAAGCATTCAACCTTCATCATTGGAGGGAATTGAAAATATTTTAGGTTGTAGTGGTGGACTAATTATTTACAGATATTATGGAGAGCCATTTTCTAGTAGATCTGATATTGGGATTAAGAACCCTACTACGAATGTAGAATTAATACTCCCAAACCCTAACAGAGATAAACTTGTGATGCATGACTCAGGTGTAGTCTTGACATTTAAGGGTACTGATAAAAGGATAATGCACAAATTATTTTGTTGCGAAGAGCCTATCCGAAGAGCTTATTACATGTGGACTGATTGGCAATACTTGTTGGTTTATCATTTTGATATACACCAATGGCAACCTGTCAGAAGAGTTTATTTTGGACGAAGACCAACAAACAATAAAAATCATGTGCTTTTAGAGGGAGTTATTTACTTGGTAACAAACTGTACCCCTACATTTATCAATGAGATTAATGTAATTTCCATTAATATTGAAGATGAATCAGTGAGGCTCTTACCCATTCCATACCCTATGGGAGCACTATCAAGTTCATTCTATGATTTAATTGAGTTGCTATTGTTACTTCACCACTGAAACTTGGAATTCTTTTCTTATATAAATTGTGTGTGCAAAATATTTTAATTCACCGCAAGTGCATGGGTTCAAATGTAATTAGTGTGCAAGTACGGGTTTGTCCACAAGGATTAGTTTTTGCTTGGTGTTTAGTTGAATTGGTGACTTCAATTAAGTGAAACAATTGGTTAAATATCTTATAAGCAATGTCATGGTTGCCTTGTTCCAATTAACTGCTAGAATGGTTTTTAAATACCGATTGTGTTACACTTTGTAGAGGATTTTACTTCTAAATATTTAATTCTTCTTAAGCTTTAACATTATACACTTCAGTTTGCATAAAATTTAATGTTCTCCATAGAAGAAGCACTTAACCCTCAAGGAAGCTCATGGGTAAATGTCTGTACCCTTTAACTTACTCGAGGGTTGTGCAATAATTGTGAGTTTCAGATGTAAAAATAGCACGATTCAAATTAGCTGAAACTTCTAAGAGTTGAATGATTATATTTTTGGTCTTTTTATATATTTCAAAATACAACATACAATATAATGCAAGAAACACAATACAATACAAATAACTTGTAAAAGTAAGAATGCAACATTCAACATTACAGCAAATATAAAAACATAGTCTAATTACTGTAACTAAGTTGATAGAGTGTGTGATTGTAGATTTGAGTGTAGTTGTGAAAACGTTAAGTAAAATAAAGAAAATAAAAATGGAAAGAACACCTAATGCTTCATTGTAATTTCTCCCTTCGAAACTTGCTTAAGCTGGGAACTTCTCTTTGTCTTTACTTCCAGTCCACTAGGTTGTCAATCTGGCAGGCCTTCCTTTCGACTTTGCAGTGAGATTTTGGGGTGTCAATCCGCAATTACACCAAGGAACGGAGGAGGAAGCAATTGGCGCCAAGAGTCTCTCCTTCAAGGATACGCTTAGGTTGAGAAAAGAACAGCAAATACACTACACGAATGGTTGTAGAAGAGGAGGTCATCAATCTCCTCTCAAAAGAGATGAGTGGGTGGAGGATGGAAGATGGAGAAGATGGAAAATGCTTTGTAAATGGTGGATGAAGGAAGAAGAGGTGGGGGGGGTTTAGTTCCAAGGCTACGAGACTGTTTTATAGATGGGAGAATTGGCAGTTTACGAGTTGGTAGTTAACAAGGGCGTGGTGCACGTCCAGACATGTGAGATCATCCAATGCAATCCACTACTTCAGCCTATTCATCCACATTCTTCATGGTTGAGCTGTAGCTAAATTAATATTTAATTCTACTTTGTTACATAATTCTTGCAGTTACTTGTCCAATTTCCCTGAAAATACTTAGGAAATACCTTTCGCGAAATGCATCATATTACAGGAGAAATAATTCATAACATTTAGATCTTAATTATAATTGCAATTAGTTTTATATCAATGAAATTCATTATACAAAACAAATAGGGTACAAGTCTGAGGGTAAACCAGTTTACCCTTGTGTAAGTTCATGGGTAAACCCTTATGCTCATAGAATGGTCCAAGGGTAAACAGGATAACCCACAAATAAGTCTGTGGGTAAACAGCTTAACCCTTGGACTTGCATTTAAGCATAAATCATGAGTTTTACTCTGTATATTAATCATTCTATTAGCAACCTAAAGAGTCAAATGTCAATCATTCATTCCTTTCTCAATAGGTAATAAACATAAACATAATTAATGACTCAAAACGTAATTAATGCATCATTAACGTGAATAATCGTGCATACTACTCAAAAGTATAGTTAACCTTGTAATCATCATAGTTCAATGCAGAATGCAAATAAAACTCATTAATGCACATGAATTAATATCAATAAAATGCACACTTTTGAGTCTGAACAACTATACTGGGAGGAATCAATGGAGGGCCTCAATCAATAAGTTTAATTAGATAGTGGGATGATGATATTAAATTTGAAATTTGGAAAGTACAGGACATTGAAAATTGGGAATGGAGTCGAGTCTACATTGAATTGCAACTGGAAAATCTAGGAACTCCTAACAAACCTTTTGTAGGAAAAATCAAGGGTTTCTTTTTCATCAATGGAGACACTCTTATCTATTATGCTTGGGATGATCTTTATTATTACAAGATCCACTTGTTCGAAGGTGGCTACAGCACTGAACTTATTCATCAATTATCTTTTCCTGCTTCTACAATGTGGTTTCACAAGTTAATTCCCTATGCAAATACTTTGCAACACTATGTGTAATATTTCTAGTTTACCCACGTGTTAGTTTGAGGGTAAACTAGTTTACCCATGAACTTAGTCGTGGGTTATTTCAAAATTTTCCTTTGTTGAACACATGTGCAATGTTTTTATTTCCTTTGGAACATCTCTGTTGTATCATGCTCAAAATCTATATGATTGTGGTTGTTTCGTTGCATATTTTTAGGAAATCTGAAATGTTATATCATTTACTATAGTTGTGGTATTATTGTAAACAGATGTACCTGTCGAATGACAACATGAGATGACAGCTAAAGCTTATCTAATGATGGTACACAAGTAAACCTTCTTTTACATTTAAATGTAAAATGTCAGGTTGGTCTAGGGATTCATCTCATAGGTTAGTCAGAACAACTCCAAGAAGAACACTTATGGCTGCCCCGTAGCATGATCAACCTATCGAACAAACAATAGGTAGTATGTTTTACCCTAATTTAATAGATGAACCTTCTGTGTCACACTACCTGAATGCCCTAATGACAAATTTGAATTAAATTCTAATTACATCAACAAATTACCAAAATTTCATGGATTAGAAAAAGAAGATGCTTATTGGTTCCTAAAAGAATTTAATGAAGTTTGTAATATGATGAAAGTACCAAACATGACAGTTGATGCAATTAAACTGAGGTATATGCCTTTTGCTTTAAAAGATAGTGCAAAAAGATGGTTATACAGTTTACAACTAAATTCAATTATCACATGGAATCAATTCTGTTCTGAATTTCTAGGAAAATACTCTCCAATGCATGTCACAACTAAAAGGAAAAATGAAAATTTAAATTGTAGACAGAAACCAGGAGAACCTTTCTGGAAATATTTTGCAAGGTTTAGAGATCTCTTAGCTCAATGCCCACATCATGGAGTAGAGAGAGTGACCCAAATCCGAAATATTTATGAAGGGATTGATTATCACACCAAGACACTCTTAGAATTTTTGAGTTAAAATGGATTTTTGAACCAAGGAATAGATAATGCTTGGAAATTTTTAGAAGATCTAGCCAAAATAACTGCCCAATGGGAGAGTGCTGCTGAAGTAAGTCAGGAACAAATTCCTACCCCTAGAGGAGTTCATGTTGTTGAACCACATATTCCTTTAGAGGCTAAGATGGCTAGCTTGATACATAAAATTGATGAGTTACAACTTAAACAAAAGACTGAGTCAACCATGCCTAAATGTACAAGTTGTTTTGCCATATGTCATGTTGTAGAAGATTGTCCTATCTTAAATGACTCTGAAGATGTTAATGCTTTATTCTATAATTAACGTAACAACTCAAATTTCAATTGTACTTATAATCCTAGGTGGAGGAATCATCCTAATTTTTCATGGAAAAATCCAGGCCAACAACCACCTCAATCTATAGGACAACCTTTTATTGAACAAAATGCAATGAACAATAGTTCTTTAAATGTAAATCGTAATCAACCTATTCATGATCAAACTTTTGAGAAACAAATGTCAAGCTTACTGCAAAAGGTGGATTCAACATTAAAATTGAATCCCCAAATTGTTGCACATGATCAAGTTATTAAAAGAATTGAAACACAATCGAACCAAATATCGAATTCACTGAACCTAAGAAACAAAGGTGCTCTTCCAAGCCAATCTTTACAGATTCCCCATGTACCTAATGGGCATACAGCTCATCGTGGTGATGTGCAACACCACTCGACTTAAGCTATTGAGGCTGCAGTTTTGTGGTGTCTGTTTATAAACCAACTGGTTTTCTTGTGAGCCATTACAAGTCCACAAGCTTAGCACTATAGGAGCACTATTTTTATTTCTTTCTTTTGAGAAAATATCACCCCCTTTTCAACATATCTTATTGATGCATAGCACTGGTATTTAATTTTGATAGCATTACTCATGCATTTCAAATGCTTTATCATACTGATTTCAATGCATTGTTTAGCATGCATCACATTCATATGCTTGATATGAAGAAGTTTACTTTATTTTATAGTTATAAATTTTCCTATTCATACTGAACTTTTCTATTTACATTGAGGACAATGCAAAGTTTAAGTATTGGGGGGAGGTTTATGTTTTGGTTTTATGTTTCATCCATTTAAATAGTTTTAAAATGTTTACAAATGTTCAAAAATTTTAAATTTTTTGCATCTTTTATATCTTTTATATTTTTATGTTTTTCTCGTGGACAAACCTTGAGGAATATGAGTTTCAAGTGTTGCTATTAGAATTAATGGGAAGACCCTATTATACTGAGAGAGAATCTCTAGTGCTAATTCCAAATAACCTATTGCCCTTACATGAGATAGATTTCAGAATAACTTGTACAATGGGTTGAGTCTTCCTGTTTCGTTTGAATTAATGCCTTATTCACCTAATTTTCTAAAGAGCATTCAATTTCTTTCTTTTTACCCTATTTGAGTGGAGAGATAACCTATGCTGAGTGCCACCAAAAAAATTAATCATGATATGAAAATTTTCCATTCTAGTGTGCATTATATTGAGATATCTCCCAACTTTTCTAAGTTAAAGGTGATGTGAAGGAAGGTAGCAAGGGTTTGAGCTTTAATGCACTACGGTGTTCATTTGGGAATTAGATTATGGAGATATAAGGAGGTGAACTTAATTGACTACGGGTCATTTATTAGTTCTAAAAGTGCAATGCTATGTCAATTACTTTATTTGTATTGTAAAAAAAAAAAAAAAAAGTACTAAAAAATATTGAATGAAAATGAGGAATATTTTTAGAGAAAGTATCAAAAAACTTGTGGGATCAATGTCAGTATGAGTAGAAAAAGGGAAATATTTGAAGTCATTTGGGATGTGAGAATGAAATGAAATGATACTATATCAACAAGTCAAAATTCTGAGTGATGGTATATTATTGTCTTATCCCTTGTCTACCAACTAGAGCATTTTCCAATATCTTAGAAAGGATGGGATTATCTCAAATTACTCTCTTTTGTTGGTGCGATGTGTATGCTTACTTTAATGATTTAATTTCTAATTAAGAGTAGTGAGGGTGCAAATTCCTCTTGCTTGCACAAGACAGATGGTTCTCATGAAAAGGTGACTTCTTGTTCATATTTTAAAAGAGTCTATTCAATTTAAGGGCAAGGAGAGGGGGTGTTGTAAGACTGAGCCCCCTCATCCCCCTGAAGTTGTTCTAGCAACATGTGATTCAAATGATCCTTGGGTTGGTTCTATTTCTCTCCTCTCTTCTTTTCTTTCTTTCCCTTATGTCTTATTTCTTTTGTTTCTTTCAACTTTGTGTGTGTATCCATTGAAAACCCTTCGGAGACACAACTTCGCCACTAGGGTAACCTAGGGGTTTAAAGGCTTACTGCACCTACTAAGTGTAGTTGTATTCCCTACGAAAGTGGCCTAGTATAGTTTTAGTTAGTTTTATTTAGTAGTCTTTATTACCATCATAGTTTTTATAATTTCATTTTAGTATTTTGCTAAGGGACTAGCAAAACTTAAGTATGGGGGATTTGTTCAAACTCAAAAGTATGCATTTTGTTGATATTAATTCATGCATTTTAATGAGTTTTATTTGCATTCTACATTGAATTATGATGATTACAAGCTTAACTATACTTTTGAGTAGTATGCATGATTATTCACGTCAATGATGCATGAATTACGTTTTGAGTCATTAATTTTGTTTATGTTTATTACCTATTGAGAAAGGAATGAATGATTGACATTTGACTCTTTAGGTTGCTAATAGAATGATTAATATACAGAGAAAAACTTGTGATTTATGCTTAAATGCAAGTTTGAGGGTTAAGCTGTTTACCTATGGACTTATCCATGGGTTAAGCTGTTTACCCTCGGAACATTTTGTGAGCATTAAGGGTTTACCCACAAACTTACACAAGGGTAAACTGGTTTACCCTCAGAGCTGTATCCTATTTGTTCTGTGCAATGAATTTCATTGATATTAAAGCAATTGCAATTACAGTTAAGATCTAAATGTTATGAATTATTTCTCCTGTAATATGATGCATTTCATGAAAGGTATTTCTTAAGTATTTGCAGGGAAATTCCATAAGTAACTACAAGAATTACATAACAAAGTAGAATTAAATATTAATTCAGCTGCAGTTCAACCATGAAGAACATGGACGGATAGGCTGAAGTAGTGGATTGCATGGGATGATCTTACATGTCCAGACGTGCACCATGCCCTTGTTAACTGCCAGCTCATAAACTGCCAATCCTCCCATCTATAAAATAGTCCCGTAGCCTTGGAAATAAGCCCCACCTCCTCTTCTTCCTTCATCCACCATTTACAGAGCATTTGCTGTTCTTTTCTCAACCTGAGCGTATCCTTGAAGGAGAGACTCTTGACGTCGACTATTTCCTCCTCAGTTCCTTGGTGTAATTGTAGATTGACGCCCCAAAATCTCACTACAAGGTCGAGAGGAAGGCCTGCCAGATTGATGACCTAGTGGACTGAAAGTAAAGACAAAGAGAAATTCCCAGCCTAAGCAAGTTTTGAAGGGAGGAATTACAATGAAGCATTAGGTGTTCTTTCCATTTTTATTTTCTTTATTTTACATAACATTTTTACAACTACACTCAAATCTACAATCACACACTTTATCAACTTAGTTACGGTAATTAGATTATGTTTTTATATTTGCTGTAATGTTGAATGTTGCATTCTTACTTTTACAAGTTGTTTGTATTGTATTGTGTGTTGTGTTTTGAAATATATAAAAAGACCAAAAATATAATCATTGAACTCTTAGAAGTTTCAACCAATTATAATCATGCTATTTTTACATCTAAAACTCATAATTATCATACAACCCTCGGGTAAGTTCAAGGGTAGAGACATTTACACACGAGCTAGCTCAAGGGTTAAGTGCTTCTTCTGTGCAAAATGTTAAATTTTATGCAAACTGAAGTGTATAATGTTAAAGCTTAAGAAGAATTAAATATTTGGAAGTAAAATCTTCTGAAAAGTGTAACATAATCGGTATTTAAAGACCATCCTAGTGGTTAATTGGAACAAGGCAATCGTGACATTGTTTATAAGATATTTAATCAATTATTTCACTTAATTGAAGTCACCAATTTTGCTAAACACCAAGCAAAAAGTAATCCCTGTGGACAAACCCGTACT
This sequence comes from Amphibolis antarctica, assembly GCA_024699675.1. NCBI lineage: Eukaryota > Viridiplantae > Streptophyta > Magnoliopsida > Alismatales > Cymodoceaceae > Amphibolis > Amphibolis antarctica. The sequence continues at coordinate 20,819 of JAMKPZ010003011.1, forward strand.
TGCACACTAATTACATCTGAACTCGTGCACTTGTGGTGAATTAAAATATTTTGCACACATAATTTATATAAGATCTGAATTACATGTATTTGTGGTGGAACAGCCTTCATGGACTTTTGGGACACGTACCAGATGTCAAACTCGGCAAGGAGCATCTACCACTTGACACATCTGTCAACCAAGGCTGGCTGGTCAAAGAGGTAGCCCAAGGGGTTGTGGCAGCTGAGCAACAAGATTGGGTAGACCACTAGGTAGTGCCATAGTTTCTTCACTATCCAAACCAGCGAGGGGCAATACTTCTCAATGAGTTCATATCGTTCTTCTACCTCGTTGAACTTCTCACTGAGGTAGTATATGGCTTGCTCAACCATGCCAGTGGTGTCATGCTAGACCAACATGGTGCCCATGGAAGAGGATGTGATAGACAAGTACAAGAAGAGTGGCTATCCAGGATGAGGCAGCACAAGAACCAGTGGTTGGGATAGTTGTCGCATGATGTGGTCAAAAGTAGCTTGGCATTGTGCTATCCACACAAAGCTAGTATTTTTCTGTAATACTTTGAAGAATGGCTCTCATGTCGACATAAGGCATGAGATGAAGTGCCTAATGTACTGTAGCCTTCCTAACAAGCTTCGGACCTACTACTCTGTTTGTGGGGGAGGCATGTCTAGGATCGCCGTTGCCTTATCAGGATCCACCTCAATCCCACGCTTGCTGATGATGAAGCCCAAGAACTTTCCCGTGGTGGCCCCGAATGTTGATTTTGATGGGTTTAGCTTGAGCTTGTACTTCCTTAGGCACTCAAATAACCTTCTCAAGTGTTTGAGATGTTTTTGGTGTGTGTGTGCCTTCACTACCATGTCATCGATGTAAACTTCGACTTCTTTGTGCATCATGTCATGGAATAGGGTGGTCATGGCTCTTTGGTAGGTAGCATTGGCATTTTTGAGTCTAAATGGCATCACCCTATAAAAGAAGATGCCCCAAGGAGTGGTGAACGCGATTTTCTCCTTGTCTTCTTCAGCCACGAGGATTTGATTATAAGCAAAGAATTTGTCCATGAAGGAATACACTCCATACTTGGCGGCGTCATCAACCAAGACATTTATGTGTGGTAGTGGGAAGTCGTCCTTGGGGCTGGCCTTGTTGAGGTCCTGGTAGTCGAGACACATGCATACCCATCCGTCTTTCATGGGTATGGGCACCATGTTTGCCACCCATTCTAGGTAGAAGACCGGTTGGACGAATCAGATGTTCAACTGCTTGTGAACTTCTTCCTTCAACTTTTGGGCCCAGTCCTGTCTCATGCGTCGAGCTTTCTACTTCACAAGGTGGGCTTCTAGTTTGAAAGGCAATCGATGGATGGCTAGCCTCTCATCCAAACCGGGCATGTCTTCGTATCCCTAAGCAAACACTTCCACAAATTCTCACAAGAGTGCGAGGAGTTGTTGTCGATAAGGCTCAAGTACCTCTTTGCTGACTTTTGTTTTTTTTCGATTTTGTTCATCCCTAAGGTTTACAAGCTCAACCTCGTCAGTGGAGGTTATATCGGAGGACTCGAGTGGTTGGACCCATGGACTAACTTCTTCAAATTCTTGGTCTTGTAGTGGGCAACCGTCAAGCTCCTCCACTAATTGCTGACCCTCAACTTGAAATGACGTTGGATAATGAACCTGGCTAGAGCTACATCCCTAGTCTCCTAGCTAAGTGTCGAGTAGGTACGCTAGCGGCCAGTTTGGAATGAGGCGGAACCCAGGGAAGGCTTCGAAGGAGAAGGCAACGGGTTTGTCACGCTTGCTTGCTTGTGGGGTGAGGCCATTGAACTTTGTCTACTGCTTTGGCTACCCAACGCATGAAGAGGGGGATGGGCAGAATGCCCCTAGTTCTACCTCGAGACGCTACTCCTTTGACGGTACATGTGGTAGGCTAAGTGGATGGGTCGACGGTTGGCTCGCCAGGAGGCGGAAACCAAAGAAAGTCTCGGACGAGGGTGTGATGGGCTAGTCACATTCACCTGTTTGGGTGAGTGTGGCGGGGGAGGGGCAGAATGCCCCTAGTTCTGCCCCACAGTGTTTGTCGACATTCTACTTGTAGAGGATGCCACTGAGACGGAGTAGGCTAGCCGAATGTTGGTCGGCATTGTGTAGAACCCCTACTGGAGGTTGTTAGAAGCAGGATGATAGGATCGTCGACTGGATGATTCCTAGCTCTAGCCTATGCTGGGTGAGAGACTTGGTATGATTGCCAAGCCTTAGTTGGCTTGGATGGATCACCGAGTCATTCACTACTGAGGCCACAGCTGCCAGTGCACTTGTGCGTGGGATGCCAAGCCCTGTTGGTGACGGTACTAGATTTGGCATGAGTTGCCTAGAAGCCGCTGGGCTTGTCTCTTGACTCAGATGACTTACAAGCCTGGAAAGTCCCCACCCAGGTCATTAGGTGGGTGTTGTGCCACTAAGTCGAAGGAGAGGGGGAAGGAGCACACCTTGTCGACCCCTTTCCTTGTACTAACTAGTTGGACACGACGTCCATTTCCAAAGTTCCACCCTGTAGGATGGACAATGGTGGGGGAGGTTGGTGAAGGGTTGGCCCATCGTTGCTTGCTGAAGACTCTCCGAACAAGTGCAGTAGACCGTCTTTTGGCTCCTGTTCTGGCTGCAAGGTGCTCTCCCAAGGCTCCATGCACTTGTATAGATAGTTGAAGGTGGTAGGGTTTTGGAGGTCAGGTGTTGAGGCGGTGGTGGTTGGATCAAGTGCTAGGTGTTGCAACCCGAAGGATGCTACGACAGCCACAGACTGTCCTGGACAATGGTAATTTTTTTAAAGTATGACAATGACTTCCCCCTTCCATAGGAATTTGAGCATCCAGTGGAGGGTGGAAGGTACAATGGAGTTTGGGTGGAGGAAAGGGTGGCCCAAAATGAGGTTGTAGCTTGGTGGGTGTACAGGTTTAAGATGTTGCCAAAATAAACACCCGTTCGTTTTAAAATTTATAAACTCCGCAAGCGCACGGTGCCCATTGTAGGTAACATGCAAGTACGGGTTGATCCACAAGGAACTAGTAATTGTCATAAACTCCGATATCAATTAGTAAAACGCAAGAAACAAAACTTTACAAAAAACCAAGATTATAAAACTTTATGTACAAATACACAACATTCACACAAAACAAAACCATATTCACACATTCACATATTCACATATTCCATAACCATTCGTAAAACTCAATTTGTACTAATTAAAAAGGATAGTTGTAATGTAAATAAAATCCTATCATTAACCATTACACTAATTTCTACACTAGGAATTAAAAGGTATAATGTAACTACAAATACATGCATTACAATAAAAATTAATATGCAAAACTATTAAATTACACAACCAAGTTCTTTCCAAGTAAATTATACCTTGAAGATCACCAAATGAATACCTTGAGTTGGCCTCCAACCTC
>JAMKPZ010003012.1:0-28189 GCA_024699675.1 Amphibolis antarctica
TGAAGGTATAAAAGTTGACAAAGTAAAAGTCAAATTAATATCTAATTTATCTATTCCTAGAACAGTTAAAGATATAAGAACATTTTTAGGACATACTGGTTTTTATAGAAGATTTATTAAAAACTTTAGTAAATTTGCTCAACCTTTAACTCAATTATTGATTAAAGATGCACAATTTGATTTTAACGAAGAATGCATGAAAACTTTTAATTTTCTTAAAGAAGCCTATAGTTTATGCACCTGATTGCTCTCAACCTTTTAAATTAATGTGTGATGCAACAGACTATATTTTAGGTGCAATCTTGGGTCAAAAATTAGACAAACTACCAAGAGTAATATATTGTGCTAGTAAGACATTGAACGAAACACAAATCAATTACAATGTAACTGAAAAGGAATTTCTAGCAGTAGTATTTGCCTTAGAAAAATTTAGGTCTTATTAAATAGATAGTCACACTATCATTTACACTAATCATTCAGCACTTAAGTATTTGTTAATTAAAAAAGATGCTAAACCAAGGCTTATAAGATGGATTTTGTTATTGCAAGACTTTGATTTGAAAATTAAGAATAAAAAAGGTTGTGAAAACACTGTGGCAGATCATATATCTAGGTTAGATACTTCATTTCTGTCTAATCTACCAATAGATGACACATTTCCAAATGAACAATTGTTTATGCTAAATTTCTGCTCATGGTATGCTAACACAGTGTCCATCTTCTCTAATACTGAGGCTGATCCTCTCTATTGAAATGTAGATGGTAACACTAGGAAAATGATCATTCCTAGTTGTTACATTAAGTTTTCTGTAATCTATACAAACCCTGCAACCAGTTTGAACTCTAGTTGGAATTAATTCTTTGTTATCATTTTCTACAACTGTTATCTCAGATTTCTTAGGTACTACCTGTATTGGACTAACCCAAGAGCTATCAAATATAGAATAAATTATATCATTATCTAACCATTTCAGAGTTTCCTTGTTAACAACCCCTTTAATATTCAGATTTAGTCTTCTCTGTGGTTGTCTAACAAGTTGAATTTCAGATTCTAGATTAATCCTATGTTAACAAACAATTAAACTTATACCTTTAATATCTATCATCTGCCATCCTATTGCTTCCTTACGCTTTCTTAACACTTCTAAAATATTTTCTGCTTGTATTGATGTTAAATCAGAAGCAATAATGATCGGTAGAGTTTCATTCTTTTCTAAAAATGCATATTTTAAATTTTCTAGAAGTGGTTTGAGTTCCAGAACAGGATGTTCTAAAATTGAAGATTTGTTATCACTTTAGAACTTCTCTTTATTTATGTCCATAATTTCCATTTGCTTAAATATTTTCTCTTCTAAAATTTCTTCATTTGGTATTACATACTCTTCAATTTTATCAATTACATGATCAAATTCCTTTATATCTAAATCTTCATCTATTTTAAAAGTTTCCATTAGATTAACTTTAAAATTTTTAAATTGGAGTTCTTTAGGATTTTTCTTTACTCCATTATTGAAGATGTTCAATTTTAACTTTTGATCTCCCCAAGCTAATTCCATCCAACTTATGCAAGCATCTACTGTAGTTAAAAATAGCCTTCCTAAAATAACTATAGCTTAATCTTGGATACCATTTGAAGCATTTGTTTCCATTACAATAAAATCAATAGGGTAGACAAATTCCATAACCCTTACTAAAATATCTTTCACTTTACCTAAGGGTATTCTTATAGATTTATCTATTAGCTGAATGACTGTTCTAGTAGGTTTGATATTATCCAATTTTAATTTCTCATAAACAGAATTAGGCATGACATTAATTCTAACTCCTAAGTCTATTAACACTGTATTAAAATAACAATCTCCTATATAACAAGAAATAACAAGAGTTACTAGATCACTTAATTTTTCAGGTACATGATTAATTAACAGAAAGCTTACTTCCTTAGTTAAAAATGTCTTTCTTAATATTTTCCTCATATTCTTAGTACAAAGAGTTTTAAGATATTTAACATAAGAAGGAACCTATCTAATAATTTCCAACAATGGAATATTGACTTCAACTTACTCAAATACTTTACTAATTTGTTCTAATTCTTGCTCCTTAGCATTTCTCATTATGTGGAAATGGAAAATGATTTCCATTTAATAATTTATCTCCATTTTTAATGTCTTTCTTAATAGTTCTATTTTTAGATTCTTTACTGTTTTCATATTCTTTAATATGATTGATTTCCTCTAGTTCTACATCAGGTTTGTTTTCTGAATTAGATTCTACATTAATTTCTTCTTTATCTGTGAAATTATCATTTCCTTCTACATTAATATTTTCTTCGTTTTCACCCTTTTTAGGACATTCACAAGTTACACCAAATCTTAACATAATACTTATATCTTTTGGTTTTTCTTTTGAAATATTGTCTAGTTCAACAAGATTAGAATTAGATGAATTCCTTATAAACGAAGTAATTGATCTTTGAATTTCATCTAATTTCTCCATATGAATAAATGAAGTTGAATTACAATATTCATTTTCCTCAATTATCTCTAATGGTTGCACATTCTCCTCTGTAAATAAAATATTTTCTAATGAATTTACCTCTTGATAATTTTGATTTTCATTTAAATTTAACCCATTTAAATCATCATTATTTTCATACTCATTAAATATTCTATTGTCTTCTATTTATTGTAATGACTCATTAATTCTATTTGAAAGTTGTTCTATTTCCAATGATATTTCTTTGAGATAGTTTTGATTAGTTTCAGCATTCATTGTCATATTGTCATTAAGATTTGATAAACCTATACTAATTTCTTGAACATTTTGATCCCCATTTAAGACTAACTAGTTTAAATAATTGTCATTTTCAAATTCATTCATTACTGACCTCTAATGTTTGTATTGATTCATCTATTCTATCCATTAATTTTTGTATTTTTAGGGATATGTTTGACTGATAATTTTGATTTTCATCCATGTAATTATATTTTGAATAATGATTTTGCATTCTTGAATTGTCATTATATTCCCATAAATTATAATTGTCATTCCAATCATACTTATCTTGAGAATTAACATTAAATCCTTCAAAATCATGTTGTGAAGAATAGTCATTAAATTCTAAAGGTGAATAATCTCTTCTAACATAATTAAAATAATTATAATCCTTATAACTAGTTCATGGAACAAACCTATAATCACCCAAATATAAGTTATATGAGTCCATTATGATATTCAAAATTTCAATCAAAAAAAACTCCACCACTCAAAAGTAGAAATATGGCTTTTAGCTAAAATTTACTAATAATTAATACAAAGAAATTCTACTGCAATCCTAACCACACCAAAATAGCCCAAAGTAGCACCAGTTGAAAGAAATAGATCCCTCACAACAGTGCAAAAAACTTGTTCAAACTTTTTAAAACTAATATTTAATAATATGTGTTCAATATACTTTAAATTTCACTGCAATTGCACGAGTTCACATGTAATTAGTGTGTAAGTACGGATTTGTCCACAGAGATCATTGAATTGGTACTTTGTTAAATTAGTGTGTTATAATTACTGAAATAATTAACACTAAAACAATGTCATAGTTGCTCTATCCAAAATAATTTCTAAGATGTTCTTTAATTAATTATTATATCCATAATTCTCAAATAAATTTCATTAAATTTAATTACGTCTTCACTTAAACTATTTGAATTTAAAAGAGGCTCTTAATAAATGATCCAAATTTTCTACTAGAAGACCCTAATAATTAAGTTTTAATTCCAATTATTTAGCTTTTCTTAATTCTAAAACATTCTATATTTTGATTTGCATGCATTTAAGTCTAATTTAATGAAAATGCATAAACCCACGGAATTAGTCTGTGGGTAAACGTCTTTACCCAAAAACCACTCGTTGGTAAATAGGATATATTTGAATTTCAGATGAAATTATGTCACAATTCAAGATTTTTGAAACTTCTAAGAATTGTTTGCTTCTATTTTTGTTCTTTCTATCTTAAGGATACAACAAACAACACATAAAACAAAACACATATACAAATACTTGGAGAAATAAGGAGAAACATTCCAACAATACGTCAAACATAATATCATTCTCTCAACATTGAAACATATATAATAAGAAAGGAAAAGGAAAAAGGAAAGAACACCTAATGATTCATTGCAATTTTCACCCTTCGAAACTTGCTCAAGTCAAGTGCTCTCTTTGTCTTTACTTCCAGCCCACTAGGTCGTCGAACTTCCCTTTCGACCTTGAATGAGTTTTTAGGTGTCACTCTACATTTACACCAAAGAATAGAAGAGGAAGCATCCAACGCCAAGAGTCTTTCCTTTAATGATACGCTTAGATAGAGAAAAGAATAATAAATGTACTAGAGAATTGATAGAGGAAGAAGAGGTCGTCAATCTCCTCTCAGAAAAAATAGATGGGTGGAAGGTGGAAGGTGGACAAGATAGAGGGTATGGCTACAGAAGCTATCTGGATGAAGGAGGAAGGGGCAGGTTTTCATGGCTAAGGGGCTCCTTTTATAGAATAAGGAGGTGACAGTTCCTTGGTAATTAAAGGATGTAGTGCACATCTAGACGTGTAAAATCGTTCCATGCAAACCCACTTCTTTTCCCTGTCAGTCCATGTTCTTCATGATCGAGTATTAGCTAAATTTAATTTCTTAGCTCTAACTCTTTCATGGATTTTCCTACAATTGCTAATCAAAGAATACCTTTCCGTGAAACAAGTCACATTACAGGAAATATAATTCATCATCCACTCTAGCTATATTTACTATTATATCAATAAAATTCATCGTACAGAAAAAGCATTATACCAGTCTATTGATAAACTGGATTACCCACGAAGTAAGTTCATTGATTAAGGCATTTACCCACGGACTCTATAACTTAGACATGAATCATGATTTCTTCTGTGAATTAATTAATTTACCGGCAAACTAAGTCATCAATCATCATTCCATCACTTCTTTTCCAATAAGCAATCGCTAACATATTCACATATATAATTTTCACAACTTAAAACTTAATTCATGCATCATTAAAGTGAATAAACATACATAATACTTAAAAACATAGTTAACCTTTTAATCATCATTATTCAATGTAAAATGTAACCAAAACTTAATAAAATGCATGAATTAATACCTATAAAATGTAAATTTTTGAGTCTAAACACAAGTCCTCTTGTTCTTTTTCCACTAGGTAGAACATTTTCTTTACCTGTACTTGCTCCCTATTTGTATTCTGATGAATGGTGGGATAACATTTTCTTACAATATTAAAGTTAAAATTTTCAAATATAACATAAAACATGAAAAATAATTCCAACAAGTAGCAAATTAATACCCCTAATCTAACAAGTAGTAAATTAATACCTACAAGGATTAAACATTGTCTAGACATAAAATTTCTACCATGTTCCAAGTAGTAGAAATTAGTAAATTTCTGCCATGTTTTCAAATGAATCCATTATAAAATAACAATGCTATGGGCACCGGCAACCCTTTTTAATAAGATAAATTTTCTAAAAAAGCTGAAAAATATTTCCAAAAACACTACAAAGCATGACATTGGTACCAAATAGAAGTCCCTTAAAAGTCATAAATGTGAGTGTGTTTGAAACTTTAGGATGAATGAATCGCTATTCCCATAGAGCAATAACGCACTTCAAAGTCAAGAGTGACGTGGATGTATGTATGACAAGCAAATGAATTTTTTATTGTGCTAAGCCCAGGGTGATTTAAAATGTCAAAAGAAAAGAAGTAACATAAATTAGAAAGAAAGAGATTGATAGGAGAGAGGACTTATATGACAACCATAACAGAATAATATCTTAATATACCACACATTCACTCTACAAAACAAAACACATGAAATACATATCAAGTATCACTCATTCACCATTCTCTAATTACACATTCACCATTAACACATTTATACTTTTACAAATGTTAACTTCAATTACAATATAATATATTGTATATACAAACAATACAACATCTTCATCAACAAAAAATTACAAAAGTATTATTTTGTCATTAACATCAAATAAATTACACATCATCTTCTTCATCCTATTCCATGTTGTACAAATCTCTTGGACTATAAGGGATAACTACAAGCCACCCTTTTTCAATAGGATCAGCAACAAAAAATACTTGTTGAACTTAAGACACTAATACAAAAGGATCATTATTACGACAACTATTAAAATTGACCAGAGTAATATTAAATTCATTTATCTTAATGGCACGATCACTAACACCATAATCAACCCAATCACATTTGAATAATACTACACTTTTATCATGGCATAAGTTAATAATATGATATCATTAACAATACCATAATACATAACATCTTCTATCTTAATGGCACGATCACCAACACCATAATCAACTCAATCACATTTGAATAATACTACACTTTTATCAATGGCATAAGTTAATAATATGATATCATTAACAATACCATAATACATAACATCTTCTACTGGATTTTTATCTTTTCCACTAGCAAAGCTTGATGTTCTTGTCTTTATACAAACATCACTATTTTGAGTGCTTCGTTTACATTCAACATCCTTCGTGTGAAATCGAAATCCATTGATTACACAACCTTTGTAACTTCTTACATGTGGATTTGGACCACATACTAACCATCTAAGCTCCTTAGACACATTCTCCATTTTTTCTTCTCGCATGATTTGCACCTACATGACAAAAACAACATTAACTTGTGATATACCACAAATTTATATTGGGACATGATACACCAACAAACTTTATACTATGTTACATACATGTTGTGCAAACCATTCCAAAAATTCTGAAAAATGCATTTGTTCCACTTCCCACACATGGGCACGGCAATGTTGCAATCTTACAAGTTGGAAATGTTCCCTACATCGAATGACGTACAATGTTAATAATATCAATTAATATATACCTTAATAGATTAAAATTAAATTACAACAAAACTAATTAATGAAATTCATCAATCTCATTACAATTGCCAAGAACAGTTCAATGTGCCAATTGTAATGTGTAATAATTCAAATCATGTAATACTTCACTACCTAAAAATCGAGTACTTCCGGCAAATGTCTCATCCTTCATTATCGTGTATTGTATATTGCAAATCATCATTTCTTAAAGTTTTATTAAATATTGTTGAAACACTTTGCAAGTATCTCAAACAAAATATCATAGACTCCATGGCTAGATAACCTTCAACAATTGAACCTTCCAAATGACGTGTATTATGTACATACGATTTTAGTTTGACAAGATACCTCTACATAGCAAGACCTTAATGTGAATTTTGATAAATATTTTAAAAGTAAGGGTAATATCTTTATTACCTTTCTATTAGATACATCCATCTATATTGCACAGATCCTACCAATCTTGTTTCTTTTGCTAAATAAATAGGTAAATGTACCAATATATCGAAGAAGGAAGGTGAAAAAATTGTCTCAAGTTTACATAAAATATTCAGCAACTTCATCATCCAAAGTGACAAATTTCTCTACAGTTGCGTTCTTTGAACATAAATCTTTTAAAAAATTGCATAATTGGATAAGCACATCACTAACACTATATGGCAAACATCTCCTCATTGCAAGAGGAAGTAATTATTGCATTAGTACGTGATGATCATGACTTTTAAGTCTTACAATCTTCTTAGAGTCAATATTAATACATCTAGAAATGTTGGAAGTATAACCATCAAGAACCTTAACTTTCTTAAGAACCTAAAAAAATAACTTCTTTTGCTTCTTATTCATTGTGTAACATACATCTAGAATGTGTCCTACATCATCTTTATCAATGTGTAAAGAACTTCTAATACCCATTTTAGCCATATCAAGATGTGCTTCTTTTGTATCTTTAGTTTTGCCTTCTATCCTTAGTAAAATTCCTATAATTTTGTTAAAAACATTTTGATTGATGTGCATTACATCGAAATTATGTCGTATAAGTAATGTTTCCCAATATGGTAAATCGAAGAAAATACTTTTCTTCTTCCAATTAAAACTTTCATCACTGCTTTCAATCATTTTTCTTTCACCCTTACTTAGGGTGAAAGTAAGGCTGTTAACTTCAGATAATACTTGTGAACCTGAAAGTGCTCTTGGTGGCGACCTTTCTTCAATAGTCCCATCACATAATGATTTATTTGCACGATATTTATGATCATCTAGAAGAAATCTTCAATGTCTCATATGACAATATTTTTTGTAGTATTTCAATCTATGAGAACATGTAAATTTATGACAAGATGGACATGCATATACTCCCTTCATACTCTAACCAGATAACGTAGCATAACCTAGGAAATCATGTATGGTCCATAAAAGTGCAATACACATTTGAAACACCTCTTTCTTTAATTTGTCGTATGTTTGTACACCTTCAACCTATAATTTCTTTAAGTCATCTACTAATGGTTGCATGTAAACATCAATAGCAACACCAAGTGAAGATGGACTAGGAATAAGCAACAATAACATCATGTTTGGATGTTTCATGCACATCTACAAAGGTAAATTGTAAGAAATCAAAATGACTGACCAAATACTATACTAAGTAGTCATTATTGCAAAAGTATTAAATCCATTAGAAGCTAACCCCAACCTAACATTACGAGGTTCAATGCTAAAAGAAGCATGAATTTCATCAAATGTCTGCCATGTTGGAGAATCTGTAGGATGCCTCATCACATTATCATTTGTGTGATCTTCATTGTGTCATCTCATCAAACTAGCTATTTTGGATGACATTAATAACCTTTGTAGTCTTGAAATAATTGGAAAATACCTAAGAACTTTTATTGGAGTTCTTTCTTTCTTAGATTTACAACTTTGGACGCAAGTATAGGACATGATTTGTTTGGTCTTCCATCTTGACCATCTTGATTTGACACACTTTAGACATGAGTCTAAATTTGCATTGTCTTTCTAGAATAAAGCATGATCACCCTCGCATGCATCTATTCTTTCGTAATAAAGACCCAAATTTTTAACCATCTTCTTTAACTCATATATATTATTTGGTAAATTTGTCATTGGAAAGGAATTCTTAAGTAGTCCCAACAACATATCAAATATATTGTTACTCCACTGACTCAAAGCATTTTATATGAAACAATTGAACTATGAAAGTTAACCTTGTATACTTTTCACATCCAGGATATAACTCTTAGTTAACATCATCCAAACTATTATAAAAGGCATTAACATTATCTGTTGAATATGTCTTGAATTAATATGTAATTTGTACCAAGGATTTTTTTGGTCATTTGGACCCTTGGTTGTCCAAGCTAAATAAGCTTGGACCTAGGGCACCTTATTGGTAACCCTAATTTTGTATGCTCCTATCTAGTTCGTCCGTCTCTCGAGGCTATCGTTCTTGCCACGCGTGAAAGACAGGAGGAGGCCATCATTCCTGTCACGCGGGAGAGCCAGGTTGTGGTGCGCAACCGTCCACGCTCAGACCCGCCAACGTGCAAACGTCCATGCTCAGATACGCCTGCGCGCAACCGTCCATGCTCAGATCCACCCACGCACAGCCGTCCGCGCCCAGATCCGCTCATGCACAGCCGTCCGCGCCTAGATCCGCCCACACGCAGCCGTCTGCGCTCAGATCCGGCCAATGCGCACCCGCTTGGGCCCTAACCAGTGCGCGTCCGCACACGTCCAAGCCAGCTTGTGCCCACCCAACACCAGCTGCCCCCCCTTTCCTTGCGACAAACCCCTAGCTAGGGCATTTGTTGATTCCGACGGCTCCAGCTAGGTGTTGCTGTTTTTTTGATCATACAGATTGGTGTTTCAGGTGATTAAAATGAGAGCCTTATCGAAGCAACAAGGTATTTGGGCTCCTTTCAATAAGGAGTCAACATTAGATAAGAAATCTGTAGAACTTGAGCAGCAAGAAGAGAAAACACATTCGACCATTTTGCTATGCTTATCGGATGAGGTTATCATTGAAGTTGCTGATGAAACAACCGCATTCGGATTGTAGAATAAGTTAGAGACGTTGTACATGACAAAGTCTCTAACCAACAAATTATTCCTGAAGCAAAGGTTGTTCTCCCTAAGGATGAAGGAAGGAACACAATTGAAGCAACATTTGGATCAACTCAACACCATTCTCATGGAGTTGAGGAACATTGGTGTTACCGTGGAGGATGAGGATGCAGCCCTCATCTTGTTAGTCTCACTCCCGCTCTTTTATGAGAATTTTGTGCAATTTTTTGTAGTTAGTAGAGATACAATCACATTGGAGGAGGTGAGATCAAACTTGCATTCTAGGGAGTTGAGGCGTATGGCAACTCATGACAGTAATGACACAGGAGGGTCTGGTTTGTCTACGCATCATTCAAACTCTAAGGGACGTCAGCATAAAAACAAATTCAACAAGCATAGAGGAAGAAGCAAGTTTAAGGGGAGGTATTCCAAGGATACTTGCAACTATTACAAGGAGAAGGGGCATTGGAAAGTACAGTGCCCAAAGCTGAAGTCTAAAGGCAATGCAGCTGTTGCCGAAAAGGATGATTCAACGTCAGATGGTGACTTCTCCTTGACAGTTTCATGTAGTGCCTACTCATATCAGTCTTGGATACTAGATTCTGGTGCATCTCACCATATGACTCCCAACCAGGAGTGCTTTCACACCTATGAGAGGGTGGATGGTGAACAGGTGACTTTAGCAAACAATGATGTTTGCAATAGAGCCGACTTTGGAACAATAAAATTCAAAATGCATGATAGTACAGTGAGAACACTTGAAGATGTTTGGCATGTGCCCAAGTTGAGAAAAAGTTTGATTTCCTTGATGACACTTGACTCCAAGGGATTCAAGTATAGAGGTAGAGGAGGCAAGCTAATAGTCTCAAAAGACTCCATGGTTGTAATGAAAGGAATCAAAGATGGGTCGTTGTACATTCTACAGAGTTCTCCTGTTGTTGGTTCAGCTGCTGCAGCTATTAGTGAAAATTAGCAATCCATTTCTACTATTTGGCACTCAAGAATGGGTCACTTGGGGCAGAAAGGGATGCAGAGGCTTTGCAATTTGGGGAGGTTGGATGGGCACAAATTTGTAGATATTGATTTATGCAAACATTGCATCTTTGGGAAGCAGAAACGTGTGCATTTTGGAAAGAGAGAGCATTCAACTCAGGGAAAATTAAATTACATTCATGTAGATTGTTGGGGACCATCTCAACAGCCATCTCTAGCAGGTTCTAGATACTTTCTTTCTATTGTGGATGATTATTCACGTATGCATTGGGTGTTCATTTTGAAGCATGAAGCTTTCAAGAGTTTCAAGCAATGGAAAGTTTTTGCTGAAAATAAGGTTGGGAGAAAGGTGAAGTACTTGAGAACAGATAATGGGCTAGAGTTTTGCTCTTATGAATTAGATGAATTTTGCAAAGATGTAGTAATTACAAGGCACTACACGGTTAGATGCACTCCGCAACAAAATGGAGTGGCTGAATGCCTCAACCGCACACTATTGGAGAGAGCTAGATGCATGCTCTCTCATGCAGACTTAGAAAAGAAGTTTTGGGCTGAAACTATTAACACCGCCTCCTATCTTGTCAACAGGTCACCTTCTAGTGCCATTGATGACAATATTTCATATGAAGTTTGGACAGATAGAGCTGCTAACTACTCCAGGTTAAAGATCTTTGGATGTCCAGTTTATTACCATGTCAACAACGGTAAACTTGAGCCACATGCCAAGAAGGGCATTTTCGTAGGCTATGGGATAGGTGTAAAGGGCTACAAAATACATGATACAGAGTCAAAGAAGGTGATTCACAGCTGTGATGTCACTTTTGATGAGGCTTATCTCATGCAGAATGGAGAGAAGACTACTGTCCCAAATGTTCCTAGTACTCCCGAACAGGTGGAGTTTGATATGGTGCAGCCGACTGTTTCTGATCAGGGTACTTCAGGTGCTAATCCGCCTTTGGACTTGGATGGCAACCATGATGATTAGAGTGTAGATGAAATTCAACAGAGATGTGTGGCTAAGGACTGACCCAGGAGGGATGTTCAACATCCACAAAAGTATGGGTTCAACAATATGATTGCATTTACCTTACAGGTAGCAACCGAGGTTGAGGAAGCTGATGATTCACCAACCTATGATGTTGCCACAAAGGGTTCAAATGCCGCACATTGGATGGGAGCCATGTAGGAGGAGCTTCAATCTCTTCAGAAAAATCAGACATGAGATTTGGTGAAGCGTCCTCAAGGTAAAAATGTTGTTGGTTGCAAGTGGGTATTCAAAAGAAAGGTTGAAACTCAAGGCAACCAAGGAGTCCAATTCAAGGCAAGATTAGTTGCAAAGGGTTACTCACAGAAAGAAGGGGTGGACTACAACGAAAGTCTTGCACCAATGGTTAGACACTCATCTATTAGAATTCTCTTGGCTATTGTTGCAACAAAGAATTTAGAGTTGGAACAACTAGATGTGAAGACGACATTCTTGCATGGTGACTTGGAAAGGAAATCTAGATGGAGTAGCCAACAAGTTTTGTGGCAAGGGGAAAATCAGATCTAGTTTGCAAGTTTAAGAAGTCCTTATATGGACTTAAGCAATCTCCCAGGCATGGTATAAGAGGTTTGATACCTTTATAACCAAAGTTGGTTTTGTTCGTAGCTCTTTTGATTCATGTGTGTATATTAGACGATTGAATGATGGTACACACATATATTTATTACTATATGTTGATGATATCTTAATTACAACATAAGATATCAATGTAATACAGGAAGTGAAGCAAACTTTAAAGTCTGAATTTGATATGAAAGATTTAGGTGTAGTAGGAAAAATTCTTGGAATGGAGATACACCGTAACAGGGGTGTTGGGAAATTGTTTCTCCATCAACGTAGATATATAGAGAAAATTTTGAGCAAGTTTGGAATGGCTTCTAGCAAAGCCATTGAGACACCTTATGACAGGAACTTGCGTTTGTCTACAGCCATGGCACCACAGACGCAATCTGAGGAGTACATGAGGCGTGTTCCATATTCACAGGCCGTTGGTAGCTTGATGTATACAATGGTTTGTACTCGGCCAGATCTTGCTTATCCACTTAGTGTTGTGAGCAGGTTTATGTTAAATCCAGGGAAAGACCATTGACAGGCCATGAAGAGGATTTTCAGATACTTGAAAGGAACTCCTAATATTAGGCTGATGTATGGAGTGAAACATAACTGCACTATGACTGGTTACTCTGATTCAAACTTTGCAGGTGATATTGATCAAAGAAGATCCTTGACAGGTTATGTCTTTACAGTTGCAGATTCTATTGATTGTTGAAAGTCTACACTTCAGCCAACAGTCTCTTTGTCCACCACCGAGGCTAAGTATATGACTATGACAGAAACTGCAAAGGAAGAAATTTGGTTGAAAAAGCTATTAGGAGACTTTGGCTTGAACTATGACAAGGCAGATATATTCTGTGACAATCTCAGCGTCATTTTCTTGACAAAGGACAATGTGTTTCATGACCATACGAAGTACATTGATGTTAGATATCATTTCCTCTATTCTGAAGACAAGATCAAGATTTTGAAAATCAACACCAACGACAACCCAACTAATATATTTACCAAGGGTGTCGTTGAGAGTAAGTTCAAGCATTGCTTGGACTTAGCTCAATGTCTATGCCTACTGTTGACCCTTCATGGGTCTCTATGATGGAGTGCTTTACTACATGTGGAGTTTGTGATTCAAGACAAGGTGGAGGTGGAGATTGTTGAATATGTCTTGAATTAATATGTAATTTATACTAAGGGTTTTTTGGTCATTTGAACCCTTGGTTGTCCAAGCTATATAAGCTTGGACCTAGGGCACCTTATTGGTAACCCTAATTTTGTATCCCCAGTAGAACAAAAAGGAAGAACACCTAGCCTCCATTCGTGGACGTGACTTAAGGGGGAACCACGTAAATCTTTGTACTTGTGATTGCTTTTGCTTTGTGAGTGTGTGATCTTTCGATTCTCCTTCTCAAAACTCCCTAACATTATCATTTTCATCTTCAACACTCTCTTGTCTTTCTTCAAAACCTTGTACTACATGTCATTAATGTCTTCAAACATCTCATTCAAATCATCATAATCATGATAATCTATTACAACACTAGCATCATTAACAACTACATTGGGAATCTCAACTTTTTTTGATGCAACTTCTCCATAATAACACCATGTTGTGTAATTTTGAAGAATCTCACTCCAAAATAAGTGTTCTTGTACAATATTTAGATCTTGTAAAAGTGAATTAGCACATTTCAAATATGGACACTTGATCAATCTATCATGAGATCTATGAATCTTAGCAAATTCAATACTGTGTATCTGAAATCAAAAATAGGGTGCCAACAAATACTAATGAAAATAAAGTTATAAGCTTGCATAATCATACATATAAAGTTAAGAACAAACAAAGAAAAAACAGGTAGTCACAAGTTCACATAGAAACTAGATAATCATGAAATTACATTCACTTGGAAGATAAAAAAAATCTATTTTCAGGAAAAATTGTGAAACAAAAGTTTGGTCCATAGTACGATTACATGTAAGGCATGCTCATGTAGTTTTGATTAGGCTAGACAATAATTATATGCACTCACTACAAAAATTCATATATATCTCACGCAATGCTTGATGAAAAATCTTAGAACCAAAACCAAATGTAAGACTCAAAGCTTTATTTTATAAAACAAATTTTTGGAACTAAAATTCGTAAACCCAGTTAGCTGCAACATGTTTAAATAGAAACCATGCATATGCATCTTCAATCAAGTCAAACAGCAAACATACATTTATTTCATAAATCCATAACTTATGATACTTAATGAAAAATGTTAAAATAATGACTAAATGCAAGAAAAAATCACAACTAAATTTTCGGAAGCCAAGACATACAATGAAACATCAAACCTTTTTCTTAGCAACTTGAAACTATGACTCACGCGACGAGCTCCAACTCCCACAAACCTGCAAATGAGACGAGAGTTATTTTTTACATCATAC
Organism: Amphibolis antarctica; assembly: GCA_024699675.1. NCBI lineage: Eukaryota > Viridiplantae > Streptophyta > Magnoliopsida > Alismatales > Cymodoceaceae > Amphibolis > Amphibolis antarctica. Next base: position 15,080 of record JAMKPZ010003012.1, read on the forward strand.
TTCAATGTTTTGAATAAAAGTGTTTCATGTGCACCACATTGTTCAAGTTGTTTTGTCTCTTCATAACCTTACAATTTATATGCACTTAACAGTATGAGGTTATTGCACTTAACATAAAACCCTCTCACATGATTTTGAAGAAGAGATTAGCCATAGCAACAATATCTGAAAAAACTTGAGAAACACACAGATCTGTGGTTTATGCATAAAAAACACTAAAAACATACTAAAAACATCACGAAAATAAATCTTTAAAGCCACACTAAAAACAGAGCAACAACATACAATGAAAAAAATACGAAATAATTATGTAAAATAACGAAAAATGACTGAAAATATGCAAAAAGTCAAATGAAAGCAAACCTTCAGCGTCGACACGGGAGGAAGATGACGGTTTCGGTGTAGGCACAGGAAGAATAACACTTCAGTGCTGACACGAAAGAGGATTTTGAGATGGCTTACGATGCGTGAGGGTTTTCATGAGTGAGGAAGAGAGTTTCGGCGGAAGAAGAGGATTATGAGTGCTGCGGCGCGAGGGTTTTCACGAGTGAGGAAGAGAGTTTCGATGGAAGAAGAGGGTTACGAGTGCTCCAGCGCAAGGGAGGAAGAGAAGAAAAGGAGAAGGGATTTGCTGCGAAAGATCGTTTTGCCACGAGAGGCCACACGACAAAGAGGAGAAATGGAGAAGGAGAAGAAGCGTCTGGCGAAAAGGGAAAGAAGGTTTCAGCGGAAAGGGTTTCGAAGAAGGAAAAAGCAGGAAAAAGCAGGAAAAAGCAGGAAAAAGAGCGCGCGGGGGAGGGAGCGGGGTGTTTTTCGCGGGGTTTTGCGACGGTTGGTAGGGACGGCTAAAAAAGCCATCACAAATGGGTCGATAACTTTCAAAAACTTTTAGAGATAATGTTCTCTGTGTTTTGATGATATTTTATATTTCATATTATTTATATTGCTTAAAGTAATTTTGTAGTATTGACAATTGAACAGGTCAATGCTATGTTTAACTATAGATGTGACGTACAGGTTGATTGGATGAGTGTCATTCTAATATTAAGTCCAAAAGATTTGCAATTGGCTGCATTGTAAATCTGACAAGTACAAATTTATTACACAAGTCATGATGTTTAGAGACAAACATTATAACTGGCTCAACACATTTATCATAACATGTCACAAGTTATGTTTAAAACCTAAACGTAACGTACAACTCGACACGTCCTGGTCATAAAGGAATAAGTTCATATTATTTGTGTTTTATTATAAATTTGGTTTAAAGCTTAAATAAATGAATAGTAAATAGGGCCACACATGATTCAATGATTGAAGTTACACGTGATTTGACTGTTATTAAAACTATCAAGGGTCACAAAAGTTTCGATCATGCATATATTTTGGATCTTAAAGACCTTTTCGACAAACTAGAAGAGCTTTGTACTAAATGTGAGCTTAGTGAATGAATTGAGCTTAGTACTAAACATATAAAAAGCCTCTTCACTTCAATTCATGATTAAGGCAAGAAGCAATATTGGTGCATTGGTGGAGATTGTGAATTTTAAAGCACTAGAAATGATGCTGAAGAGTTGTTAATTTGTTTTGTTGTTACTTTTAAGTTTTTGTGAGAAAAAACTCTATTTGTAAGTGTACTTATACTTTAGTTTTTCTCTATGTTTCAACGATCTTGTTTTAAAGGAAAACCTATCCACAATGGTTGTTGTGGAGGGAACTCTAAAGAGTAGAAACCTTCAATTCAATAGTTCTGGTGTAGACGTGATGATAGGGATATTGCATTTGGGCTGAACAAAATGGTAAGTGCATTATGTTTGGAGTAGATTAAACGATAGGTGCGTCCTATCTAGGTCAAATCGAATGGTACATAGGAGCGTTTAGTTTGGAGCAACTAAACAGAGACAGTGATCTGTTTCAGTTGATACTTTTGTTTGTGGAAAAAGTTTTAGACATCAGGTTATGAAGTAAACCAAAAACTCCAAAAGATAGTAAACTCTTGAGTGAAGCTCAAGAAGTGGAATACCCAAGGTTGGGGAACTCCTATAAAATCTTTCCATGTCATTTTCTTTTCAATTTTTCAATGTTTACTAAAATTTTTAATTCAAATCATTTAGTTAGTAAAAAAGAGTAAAATACTTAATTCACCCCCCTCTTAAGTAATGTCGATCTTACAAAAATTGTCATTAACAGTACATATTTGTGATGGCTATTAAATATTGGTCATCATGAATACTCCCCCTCAGCTACTCCAACTAGTTTAGATGATTCTTTGGGATGGCTTTAAAAAAGCCATCACAACATATAGGTATTTGTGACGGCCAAATTTTCATGGCCATCACAAAAGTGCTTGTAGTGGTGTGAAAATGTTCACAACTTTTGTCTAGACTTCTTTAGTTCCTTTTCTCTTGGGCCCAAAGGTCTAATGCCTCCTTGGGCCCTAATGGACCCAAAAAAACTTATTTCCCTCATTTTACACTTAACTGTACAAATATACTATATAAACTAGCACTTATTACATCACTTGATAAACCAATAAGTTAAATATGTAGGGTGCCTAACCCATTTCCCACATGTATTTAGAAAGCTTATTTCAAACTCTTTGGTTGGGCCTCCATAGGTCTTATCTTTTAAGTATAATGTCACTTATATATAAAGATGTATTATATATGATTTTCTAATTTAACTTTTGTTAGATTAGGTGGTGATTCCTTCTTGAGTTTAAAAACTTGTTTACCCTAATTCAGTCCTCCAACGTCTTTAGAAGGCCCACATCATCCTCTTCAAGGTCTTAGACTTGATGCAAAGTATTTTGTAGGTAGAGGCCCCATCTACTTTGTGACAGAGAAAATCACGTTATATTATAATATAGCAAACAATGTTTCAGGGACAAATCATGAATAAGCTGAAAGTTGAAAACTTGAAAATATTGTTGGTTGTACCAAAAGACACTTGAAATTTGTTGACCCCAAATCAGGCAAATTAGATAAAAGATTCGACAAAAAATTTATATAAACTATTGGCATACCTCGGTCGAATATATAGTTTGGCAAATAGCAATTTCTCAAATCTGGCCGATTCTAATACCAAGTTATTTGACTAATAATGCATGTAAAACTGTGAATTGAAGCTAATTCGTTCATTCAATGATGGCGTCTCAAACAGGAAGTCTCCCGTAATCTTGAGTCATCGACAATTAATTAATGTTGTTTGAGAGAGTTAGATGAGCAGGATCGATAACATTAATATATTTATAAACATTCAAAAATCTTGTTTTGTATGGTTGCTTTTGGGATTTTTGTTTAGCCTTGTTTTATTTGAACTCCCGCGTGCTTTTCAAATGGATTTGAACACGTAAAAATTAGAAGAAAATATTTATACTTACAATAACAAAAGAATTTAAATTTTTTTCATATTTTTTTGAATTTTTTTTCATATTTATAATTACTTGAAAATCAAATTTTTTTAAAAAAATCTTCTTTTAGCCAGATTTTCAAGAGATACAAATTTTCCCTAAAATTACTAAAGATGCATTTGAGATTGTATTTTTTAATTGTATTTACTATATACCGTAATTTTACACGGTAAATAATGTAATAGGAGTGACATATATGATAAATTCTAAAATAAAAATTTATATAATAGCAGTAACATATAACAAATAAAAGAAAAAAAGTCTCTCACAATCGAAACCTAATAAATCCTAGGCACCACGAGATTCTCGCAGCTCGCTCCAAAATAATATCGAGGCCATCACATTCGCAGCAAATTAAAGCAAGTTTTTCTTGCTTTCTTTTTGAAAATTGCACGAGCGTGTCGGACGGATAACATGTTGGAGGCTTGAAAGCGAGCCTGCACCGTCCTACCTGGCCGGATCCGGCGAAGAGCTGGGTTGTTCTCCGAGTGCAAACCCCCTCTCCACCGCGTACTCCACAAACCCATACAAAGGCATCACCTTTTCCGACCCATACGCCTTCTCCAACCCTCCGACCTCCTCCTCCGCCTTCTCCCTCACCTCCTCTGCAATCTCACTTGCCCTCTCCCTCCCGTACGCCCCCACCACGCTCGACTTCTTGCTTCCGCCGTTGTCCTGCATCAGCATGTCGTTCACCAACTCGTACAACACCCCCACCGCCCTTCCATACCTCCCGAGCGACTCCAACGCCTCCCCTTCCACACCTCCCAGCAGCCCCCCCCCGCACACCGCCGAGCACTGCCCCAGCTCGCCGTACTTCTTGTCCAGCACGAGCATCACGTCGGCCTGCCCACCGTTCCCACCCTTCACGTCCAGCAACTGCCCCGCCGCCATCCCCCGGGGCCCGACCGTTCTAGAGATCTCCGCGACGATCCGGAGGAGGGTCTCCTCGGGCACCAGATCCACGGGCGTCTCGGAGATGATATGGCGGAAGACGAGGGGGAACAGCGCGTCCCCAGCGAGTAGAGCTATCTCTTGCCCGAAGATGGAGTGATTGGTGGGGCGGCCACGGCGGAGGGGGGCGGAGTCCATGCAGGGTAGGTCATCGTGAACGAGGGATGCGGTGTGGACCATCTCGAGGGCGCAGGCGGTGGGGAAGACGGCGTCTCGTGGGGCGCCGAGGAGGTGGCAGGCGGTGGTGACGCACAGGACGGGGGCGGCGCGCTTGGAGCCGGGGCACAGGACGGACTAGCGCATGGACTCGCAGACTTGCTCAGGGTAGCGGACGGGGATGGCATCAGAGAGGGATGACTCGATCTGGGCGATGAGATCTGTCCAGTAGGAGCGGAAATCGAAGGAGGGAGCAAGGGACGAGGTGTTGGGGAGGGAGATGCAGGAGAGCGAGAGGGGGCTGTGGGAGAGGAGGCAAAGGGAAGCGGCTGGGCTGCGCTTGGAGGAGGAAGAGAAGGATGAAGGGGCCATGGCCATGGTCGTACGAGAGAAGGATAAGAGCGCTATGGCCATGGTCGTACGAGAGAAGGATAAGAGCGCTATGGCCATGGTCGTAGCTTTGAACTGCTAGCTCTGGCACTAATACAGCTGCATGGTCAAAGCTCGGCTAATGCTCAAACATCAGCTACCTACGACCGTAGCCTGGGGGATGCTATTTTGTCATATATCCTTACTGCAACTTTTGTTTTATCTATTTACAAAATTGTTAAATAACGATGCATATATGTTTGTGAACTAGAATGGAACAATATTAAATTAAAAGAAATTTAATTTTATTTAATTTTAATATTTATGTTAAAGAATACGTTAAAAATTTAATTCGCAGATATAACAGAAGAATTGAGAATTGGATTTTTAATTTTTTTTTTGTAAATTAATAGAAAATTAATTATACATGTTGTCTCATATAATTTTAGTGATTGTTATACAATCACATATCAATGTATTTACTTAATAGATTTTTTATAATTTAAATTTTAATAGATTATATTTTTAATTTTATTTAATTTTAATAGGTACATAAATATTCTTATATTAAATTTATTTTCACTCAATTCAATTCTATCAATAAATAAATTTTCATTAATTTATTTCTATTTAATTCTATATACACAAACACATTTATCCTTAAATTTATCGAAATAAAAAGACGACATAAATGTAAACATTTTTTTATAACATTTACAACAAACGTAAAGTCATTTTTTTAAATTAACTTCACAAATTACGATTCTATTGATTTTGATCTGATCACAAACTCCACCGTACACCATTGATGTGAGCTTTTATAATAAAAAAAATCGATGTACTTATGAGACGTAAACTTAAATATAAAAAAAATTGCAAGTGAGTTATTGCAATTAAGGCAGAACCTTAAAAATCAGTCTGATTAACAAAGGAAAAGGAAAATAAAAAAATGAACGAAACGCAGCGTCAGCCGAACGTCTCCACTCACCTACGCTCGAGATTCTCCGATCATGCATATCCATTGACCTGTGCTTTCACAGTTGAGATCTCCGGTTCTACGCATCTTATGTTTAGGTATTGTTTGTTTATTTAATTTTAATTTTAATTATATGTAAATTTTTATATATTATTATTATTATATAAATTTTTATATATCTTATCATTTATTATATAATTTTAATATTATTTATAAAATTACTTTTAAATTTAACTTTTTACCGTTATTAAAATTAAAGTTAAAATTAAAATTAAGTAAACAAATGATCCCTTAGTATTGTTTATTTTAACTTTTTGAAATTTTGTTTAGCGTACAGTATAATTTTACGTAATATGCGTTATCAAATAAGATATAAATTAAAAATTATTAGTAATTAGCAATTGTTATTTTACTATAATATTTTTGTTAATACGTATCGTAATAAAATATTTATCAGAATGCAACCGTCATTGTGAATTAAATAATGTAACTTTTGAAGTAAATCAAAAGTGATCGTCGATTGACGAAAACTCTTTCGTCATCACACCAAATCACCACCGATGGTTCTTTTTTAACAAAACAATTAGCTACTTTGTTACTTTTGCTATTAATGGGAGGTGTAGTAGACTAGACTTTTGCATTGATGACATAAGGCTAAACCCAAAACCTCTTGACGTGGGCTGTCTTTTAACCAAAAAAAACTATTTTTTGTAATTGATATGTAAGTATCCAAATGACCCTACATATTTCAATCGGCTGAATAAAGTAACTCAACTATAAATATATGGTACGACCAGGTTGATTGCATTGATACTCACAAATAATTTTTTTTTAGAAAAAAAGAGGTCGTTTGGGTGAATTGGATAAAATAACTTATCAGACCGTATATGCAATGCCCGCTAATGGAAATGTAAGCGACTAATGACTATAAATGGCAGTTAAGAAAATTAAATGATGCGATTATGATAGGATGAATTACGGAAATAGCAGTAGATTAACGATTTAATTAAAAAACAAGTATTACAATTGAAACGGGTAGACAAGCTAAGTAGTAGTCATTCATGATTTTATGAGCTGATTGTTATATAGGCTTTATTTGTGTAATTAGAATTTCTGGAAAATGAATTCAAAGGAAATAACTTTCCTTTGGATCAATTCTTAATAGTTATTTGTACATAATAGAAATCATGAAAATTCATTTCCTATGATTTCCATTCTAAACGAAATCTTTCTTATTTCTTCCCCCAACCTTTCCCAACATCTCTCATGTGAATCTCTGTGAAAGTCCTTGACCAGCTGATGATCCTTTGTAACAAATTGAGCTTCCACCAATAGGTGAGACGAGCGACAACCTTACCAATGATGTTGCCACCCTTCTCCTCTTATGTAGATGAGCTTTTGGGACTTGGAAGATCAAATACCAAAACACCGAATTGCCATGAGACGACGAATGAGGACGAACCATGTGGTGCGGCTGATGCAAAAGCCGTTGCCTTGGAAGTGTAAGGGCAAAGGGGCTGTGACTAACATGTAGATGTGTAGGGGCAAAGGGGCTGTGACTGACATGTAGGTGTGGTGGTGAGGTCTTGAAGGATGATGCCATCCTGAAGGAGAGCGTCCTCCGATGAGGAGTGGTAAGGACGGGTAAGGAACTCGCATTCACGGGATATTATATTTAATAATTTTAATGATAATTTCTTTTTTTTATTTTTATTGACAAAAAATTATAGATGTTTCTATTAAAATTCTTACAGCACATTACTATTCCTTTGAATTTCTTATTTATTGTCATTTGAATCTCTCATTAGTCTTATCATATATAAATTAAACTTTCATTATTAAAAAAATTAAATTTTTAATAACTTTTACCATTTCAAAATTTAAAATTTTTTAATATTAAACTTTCCTATTAACTCCCATACTATACAAATACTTAACAAATCTCCAAATTTGAAATTCTTCTCAATTCCCATATGTGTATAAACAACTCTTATTTTGCAATTTTTCGTCAAATTCCAACATTTTCATTTCCCATCTATTTTGAAATTCACATCATTTCATTTCTTCTCATTTCCAAATGCATAAATAGGCTCATAAAATGTGACAGTAATATGATGAATATACAAATATAAATGTACGTAATTACGAAGGAATTATTGACTCTAGTGTTAAGTACAATGTTTGAATCAAGAGTCAATATCCATAATTGGGTCAAGGTGGTATGAGTTAAAGAAGGAGAGACAATAATACGAACAATAGTGTTTTTGTAAATTGTTTTGACACTACTGGAAAATCATCTATTTGTGATGATCATAATTGTCACAAAAACTTAAAAAATCATCACAAATACACTTTGTGATAACCAATGACCATAACAACAAATGCTATCACGAGAAGTTTGTGATGGCATTTTCAGCCGTTATGGTCATAACCAATGACCATAATTGGCTTTTTCGGCTGTTACAAAAAATTGTCACAAAAAATTACTTTGTGACGGTTTACATCGTCACAAATGCCAATTATGGCCGTCAAAAGAAGTTATAAAAAAGTCTTATTATCGAATGAAATGGTACTTTGTGACAGCCTAAAATTACTACAAAAACATTATAACAACTAAGTAAATCATCACAATAGTCATCATAAATAATATTAAAAAATAAAAAAATATTTTAATAATCTAATAAAAATCTATAATATTATTCACATATAAAAAATATTGTTCATGTACTTATACATATAAGTATCAAAAAATGTATTCTACATATCAAAAATTCATATAAATTCACATAATTACTTTTTCATTGATAAAATGAAATGTCATTTTACATATCTAAAAGTACCTATGCACATTGTCAATACTTGATAATCATACAACTAATTCAACACAATACAGTTTACAATGGAAAAATTAAAAATTTAAAGAACTTGAAGTTTCTTTATCACCGCACATAAAAATTGAAGTTGATATACAAATTGAAATCAGATATGAAATTTCAAGTGAGGCAAATAACATATGTGAACATCATACAAAATCAGCCTAAGCCTTCAATACTTTTAATTATAAGAAATAATAACTCAAAGAATAAATACTGCTAATACTTTCAATCAAGTCTCACTTGCATAATGTTTTTGAATCTAGGTTCATAGATATTGAAATAAGGACTTCGTTTGATATCAAAAACATTAAATGCTTGTCAAGTATAAATGCAAAGTTTTAGGGTTTTTTCTTTTGAAAATGGGATAACAAGCTATCTTTTACTTTCCTAAAAAGCCAAGAATTCAACTTATTCATACTCTCATATTGCAAGCATCATCATAAAAATAAAAACCAAATACAAAGAAATTGAGCAAGATAGCAAAAGCAAGCTAGAAAAAACGGCTAAGTGAAGTGATAGCAAAACATACATGATGGCACACTTGAACCATTTGCAAGTGATGCTGATGCAACTCCAGATGATTGCACTTCACGCATGAGTTGGGCCTGTTTCTCAAGCAGCTCATTAAACATCAAGATCTGGTTCTTCACTATTAGTTTAACATGATATGCCTCGAAAAATTCCCGGTTCTCTTCCTCAAGTTTCTGCCAATGAAGTTCAGAACAGAATAAAAGTATAATTGCAAAATAATATGATTCAAATAGTATCCAAGACAACAAGCTTAGATTATGAAACCATGTGAAAACATATGTTTGGTAATTGTTAGATGAGATGTTCAAATTTAAGAAAGAAGCATATAAACAAAATCAAAATTTCTCCAATTTCCTGCCCCACAAAGGAGAGAAACCACATAATTTATTTTGACACTCTTTGTTTGAGGATTATGACTCACCAACTCTTCAACTACAAAAGAAATAGCCAATTGTACTATTATATCAACACTATTTTTCAGAATTAATGAACAATAGATGAACAATATAAGAGGAGTGCAAACAAAGTTCATCAAAGTCGAAATTCTTGGTAGATATCTTTGCCCACCACAGACCCATGCAGGCCACTATTTTCTTTCCCAAACGACAACATACTATTTTTTACCAAGTGGAGAAAACCAATATCTTACCAAAAGGCTTAAAGGCAGAAGCACAAGGAAAAATACGAAATTGGAGAAATTGACCAAAGCAACAAAAATAGATAGCCAATCTATTATAGCAACATCTATCTTCCAATATATCAAGTCCCAGGAAGTGATAAAACCGAAGTTCCAAAAATTCTGCCACAAACCAGCTGCATCATCATCATTCTAACACAAAGTTCAATATTACCAAGACATTTTGGAAAAAGCACAATTAGACAATCCACCACGTTAAACAACCCAAGGAAAATCAGCTTCATATAAAGTTTCTTCCAGAACACTATTTATTGTCTACCCAATAACGAAAGTATGTTCTTCAAACACTTAACATATCCTTGCCACAATAGACTTTTAATAAGTCATACATAACAAAATTGAGAAGCTTGAAAAGAAAGGCTAATAATTTCACAGACAAGAAACAAAGACCCCAACAAGCTAGATAATAAATACAACAAATAATTCTTTGAACAATGCATGCCTACTGGAGTCCATGGAATCAATCATAAATGCCAAGAGTCTAGTCCATTTAATCCAAATCAGTATGTTATATATAGTTTCATAAAAGAACTTGAAAGCAGCGAGAATCACCTCAAGATCAACAGAATAAAACACAACAAAAAGAAACAAAGTTCTGCTATGAAGCTACTCAAAAAACAAATAACAGTAAACAAAGTACCAATATTAAGAAGTACCTTGCATGAATGTTTGATTGCTTCCCCACAAAAACACAAACTTAATTTAGGACAACTTAAAGCACACGAAAATATGAATATCAAATACAAGTGAATTACTAAAATATCTTACCTTGATTTAATTATCCTCGTTCGAGTTCCACCTACAATAGTAATAAAAAATAACGCAAAGTATTTATCATTCATATTTTCAATAATAAATTATATGAATAGTAGATATACCTACCAATGCCTAAGGCCATGGAATATTGCATCCTATTACATCCTCAATTCTCTTATATATTCCTTCCATATGTGTAGAATAGAGGTGCATTAGGAACCAAAACAATTAATTAATTACCACTTCACACCATCCTAAGCATAGAGGAGTTCTCCAAATCCTTTTATTAGGATCTTCCTTGATCCTCAGCTTTGTCAAAATCTTTGTATTTCATCCTACACAACATGGGTAATAATCATGATTAAAAACAAATACAACAACCAAAAAAAAAGGAAGGAAAAATAATATTATTGGAATACATACTACTTGTGCTTGTGATATGAGCGACAATATTCTCATCCTTTCCCATTCTACTCATGACATAAAGTTTATTTTTGTCTAATTGAATACCAGTTTTCTTTTTCTACATGATTATTATGTATAAAATCTTAGTATATATCCAAAGAAATTCCATATTGGAATTTCAAAAGAAATATGTATTACTTACAAGTTCATGAGTTAGTTAACTTCCACTTCCACTATTCGTGGAGTGTGCAATTTCCATTTTTCACTCCCACTATTCATAAGAATGTTCCTCATTTTCATCATCCATGGAAATATTCCTTAACCCCATCAAGTTCACAAACTTGATAAATCTTTTGGCTGAAATTCCTTTTGTTAAAGGATCAGCAATCATATCGTCTGTGGGTATGTAAGTTAATTTTATTTCCCCCTTTCCAACAATATCACGAATATAGTGATAATGTATGTTTATATGTTATCCTCTTGAACTATTTGCACCACTATGAATCAAACTAATTGTGCTTGGTTATCATAGAATATTTCTATTGGACCATTGATCAAACCGAGATTTAAATCATTCAAAAATCTCCTGATCTAAACAGCATGTGATGTAGTTGTATTACAGGCAGTATATTTTACTTCCTATGTGTATTTTGCCATACACCCTTTTTCCTACTACCCCAAGATACAGTTGCATCTCCAAAGATGAATACATGTCTCGAAGTGGACTTTCCATCATCTTTGTCACCTCCTAGATCTGCATCTATATAACTAAGTATTTCTAATTCATTTGCTTGATATGTAAGCTTATGGTGCAATGTTCCTTTTAAATATTTTATTATTCATTTGACAGCTTCCCAATGTTTTATTTCGAAGTTACTTTGATGTCTACTAAAAAGACTAACAGCATATGCTAAGTTCAATCTAGTACATAACATAGCATACATCAAACTTCTGACCACTTGAGCATAAGGTACACTTAAAGGTTCTTTCCCCTTTCCAGGACATTGGTCTCTACTTAGTCTTTTCCCAAAAACATGTGGTGTTGAGGCTAAGGAACAACTTTCCATTCCAAACCTTTTTAGTACTGTACGTAGATATCTTTCTTGACTTATACTCAATATCCTAGACTTTCGTTCTCTAAGAATCTGAATTCCAAGAACATAGGATGCTTCCCCCATATCCTTCATCTCAAATTTAAGCTAAGTTCCTCTTTTATTTTATTTAACATGTCAGCATCATTTCCAGCAAGTAAAATATCATCCACATACAAGGATAATATAACAAACTTGCTCCCACTATTCTTAACATATACACAGTAATCTTACATGTTTGAAACAAATCTCATTCTAACAATTGTATTATGAAACTTGTGATACCATTGTTTAGATGCTTGTTTCAAACCATATATTGACCTATTTAATTTGCACACTTTGTCCTCATGTCCTTCTACCTAAAAACCCTCAGGCAGTGACATGTAAATTTCTTCTTGCAAATCATCATTTAGAAATGTAATTTTTACATCCATTTGATGTAATTCCAAGTCTACATGTGCAAGAATAGCCAATATAATTCTTACTAATGCAAACTTAGTCACTGGAGAATAAGTTTCCTGATAATCAATTCCCAATTTTTGTTTATAACCTTAGCAAGTAACCGGGTCTTATATTTGTAAATAGACCCATCAGCCTTTAACTTTTTCCAGAATATCCATTTACATCCTATAACTTTCCTTTGTTTAAGTAAATCACATAATTCCCATACCTGATTCTTTTTCATGGAATCAATCTCATCATTCTGTTGAGAACTCACTATTTATAGGTTTTAATAATGTCTTACAACTTGATACGAAGAAGATGAAGATATGAAGGAATCAAGTCAAAGCAACAAAGTCATGAAGTCAAAAGAGGATGAAAGGATGAAGAAACTACAAGAATCGTGTTAAAGAAATTCCAGAAATTAAAGATGAAAGTGTTGAAGT
>JAMKPZ010003014.1:0-45437 GCA_024699675.1 Amphibolis antarctica
AATGAAATTGAGAGTTATATAATAAGTAATATAATAAAAAATTATACAATGATAATAAATATGAGAGTTTATATGAAGTTAATTTTATAATAAGTAAAGATGAATGAATATAAGCGCATAAATTTTATACTCCTGTTTCTATGCAACTTTACATCGATTGATATTTTATTATCAATAAATAAAGTTTTAACAAACAAACAAACGAGGTCGTAGATTTTGCTTAATCCTTCTCTTCCTTCCTAGTAGTTCTAGATTAAAATTTTCCTTAACCAATCAAATATTTTCTAATGCCTCCTTGCACGCATGGGTTTTACTTATAATCTCGATATATGCAAGGAATCTGATTTAAACACCGATAGAACTTACGAATATCCCCATCGTTCATCAATCAAATTATTTCAGTTGGTTTAGAAAATCTAACGGTACTCATTACCCATCGTTATTTGTTTATTTACATGGGTAAGTGACGAAAGATGTATTTATTTTCAATTTCAAAGTTAACTTTAATAAATAATTATAAAGAATTAAAATTAAAACTTAGTATATATATATATATATTTATATGATAATAATAACATAAAAAAACTCCATGTAAACCTCGTATATTTGTTCAAAAGGTAAAATGAAGTAAGATAAAATTGATATTTTTTTTTAAATTACATAATTTATAATATAAACTTTTAATATGATATTTTTAATGTAAAATATTAAAAATATTTGATAAATAATATTGTATATAATTAAAAAATATATATATAAAATATATATGATAACAATATTTGAAACAAACAAGACCTATGTGCCATCCACGTCCAAAATTTTCATGAGTAATCTAATAATTTTGGCTGAACATTTTTTTTATTTCTCATTTTTTTATTTCTCTGGTAATCGTAGGGTTCTAGAGTTGTCAATTGTGTCATGTAAGGCCAGTATGACACGATTTTTGTGTCGATACGATACTATTTGTGTCGTACTGGCACAGCCTACACTACCAATAGGTCAGTCTAGGCACGGCTTGTGGTATGAAAAAATACTATTTGTGTCGATCAATGACACGAGTTTTACCAACACGATTCTTCTTGGGACCCGACGCTACGACTCGGCGGCCGGTCCAATGACCCGGCAGCCGGTCCAATGACCCGGCAGCCGATCCAAGACCTGACGACTCGTCTCTCCCGTCCACACGACTGTTCACCTCGCAGTCTCTGCCGGCCCGCACGGCCTTCTGCCCTTCCCCCTCAGGCAAGAGGGAGGGGCGCACAGCCCATATTGTTGAAGAGTCTTCGACTCTTGAGCTCTTCTTCTTGAGACGGCAGGACCCGGCACTATGAGCTAGCTATCGGCCCAATGACCCGGCAACCGACCTAATGACCCGACTATCGGCCCAAGCACAGTTCCCCAGCCCACCTGCCTGTGCATACGACCGTTCAACCCATCAATATTTAAATTTAATTCAACATTCAAGTATTCAACAACTTAATAAATAAGACAATCAGACAATGCATATAATTAAATTAAATTTTTATTTATTAATGAATTACATATTTTATATTTACATTATTACAAATTTACAATTACATTTAAACAAATTTTACAACAAAATTAAATTACATTTTAAAAAAAATTACAAATTGAAAAATAAAAAATAAAATGTTTTAATTATGAAATATTTAAGTTTATAAGTTGCTCAATAAAATCTTCAACTTGATGTTGTTCACGGAATGTAGCAAGCTCCCAGTCTTTTACATACATTAATGCTTCTATTATATCTTTTTAAACTTGCATCTTCGATCATCAAGCATGTTGACACTCATGCTGAAAACCTGTTCACAAGCTATTGAAGACATTGGAATTGTTAATAAATCTTTTGCTATTGTTGATAATATTGGAAAAATCAGTGATTGTTGCCTCCACCAATAAGTTCAATATAAATTTTAATTTCTTTTACACCTGATTGTATAATAATATTAACTATGTGACACATACATCTTTGGTAAAATAATTTAAAACCATTTGGTGGACTTATTCTAGTTTTAAATATTGGTATTGTTGTAGTATTATTAGCTGCATCATCAAAAATTATACTACCTATTTTATTTATAATTCCATATAAATCAAAAATTTTCATAATATTTGCAAAAATTGTTTCAGCAGTATGTGGATGTTAAAATTTTCTAAATCCTATCTTTTTTGTAAAATCAAATTTTGATCAATATAATGTGTAGTTACAGCTATGTACCCATCCTTAGTTCTACCCGACCAAATATTTGAAGTGCATGCTATACATGTCATTATTGTACTCATAACATTAATAAGTTCTAATATAAGCTTATTAAATGAAATCATAATATTTGACTTAATAGTATTTCTAGATATACATTTATATTGTGGATAATATGCTTTACTAATATAATTATCAAAACGTTTATTTCCTCCAAAACTTATTAGTAAATCTTCTGAACAAATAAATCTAATATGCAAATCCTTAGCCCTTTCAGAATCATAAGTCCATGAACTAACACTACCCTTAAGAGTAAAAGAAAGTTAGGTTTGAATTGTTTTATCCTTATTCCTATTTTCACATGTATTAATATGCCTAGTTAAATGACCTGTATTGCCAGACGTTTTGCAAAAATGCTCATTCCTCTTCTGTGCCATCTGTCATAGCTTTCATTATGATTGCGTACTTTGACTAGATGGAAACTCTCTTTCGAGACTTCCTCGACGACACAATCGAAGTTCAAGCTCTAGTAGTCTCCATTGACGATGTTACTTCAGCTTCAGGAAAGTTTTTTTGAGAATATCCGTAACCTCAAGAACTTTGGCCTTGGTAGTGCGCTATTGTTTATGAATTGAGTGAGAAAATTTGAAAAATTGAGAATTGAGAATAGAGTTTGGAGAATTTGGAGTGAATGAGATGAAGAGTGAGTTAGGTGAAAAATAAAATCCAACTCCTTTAATTTATAGAGAAAAGTTAGTTGAACCCCCTCACCGACCATATGACTCGTTTTGCCTCCTCCCGCACACATGACCGTTCACCTCATCGGCCACACAACCCGACGGTCGGCCTAGTGACCTGACGGCTCATCCCCCCTGTCGGCGACACGACTTGTTCAACCCCCTCTTACGCACCAACACACACAATCGTTCACCTCGGTTGTCGGCCTAATGACCTGACGACTAGTCCCTTTGCTGGTCACATGACCCGTTCTGCCTCCTCCTACGCACATGACCGTTTACCCCGTTGACCGCACAACCCGACGGCCCATCTCCCCCACCGATGACACGACCCATTGAGCCCCCTCACATACACTGGCGCACGCAACCGTTCACCCCACCGATCGCATAACAAGCTACTTTGGTAACATCAAAGGGTTGTTCAAAACTCTTCTCCTGATCCACAGCACTTTGGTTGATTGTACCTCGTAGGGTTGGCAAGACGCCCATCAGCAGTTTCAGTCAAAAACTCCAGTGACAAGTGCAAGTGATGAACAAGAAAAAATCAGAAAGAGCGTGACAACCTGTCGAGCACAGCTAACACACTTCAGTAAATAAAATACCATTTCTGAAGATCAGAACCTATGATCTCTAGATAACAATGTCATAACCTGAATGGCAGCGACATGAAATTATTCCTAGTGCAGAATTGTACAGAGACGAATTCAATGGTTGTAGTAATGCAGAGAGAATCATCTTCAGATAACAATGAAACGGCTTGAATGTGTCAGCCTCTAAATTTTCGAAGTAGAATTCTAAAATAAATGCATGGATTGCTGTGGAGGTTGATTCTTATTGATCAACTCA
This sequence comes from Amphibolis antarctica, assembly GCA_024699675.1. NCBI lineage: Eukaryota > Viridiplantae > Streptophyta > Magnoliopsida > Alismatales > Cymodoceaceae > Amphibolis > Amphibolis antarctica. The sequence goes on from JAMKPZ010003014.1 coordinate 3,805, forward strand.
TTCAACACTGCCAGTTAAGTATTTCTGAATGTCGACCAACTCTTGTAACATTAAACATTCTTCCATGCGCAGAATCATGTAAAAATAAATTCACCAGTAGTAGAATGCAGTGAAAATTTGAGTCAATAGAATCTTGGATTATAGAGATCAAGCATTACTGAATTGTATTTGCCATGCCTTTCTTTTATTTTTACTGGTGCTTCTGCCTTCCCCTATCATGATCATGTAATCATGATAACTTTCACTTGATGTTCCCAATATATTACGAAGAAAACTTCACTGCCAATTCAAGGATGGGCCATCGCAAGAAATCAGATAATTTTGTAAAGGAGCCCACAACCAGGAGTTTTTCCATCTGGACAATGTGATGAAAAAATAGTTGAATGAATTCAAGTTTTAATAGGGAATTAATTGTATGTACATATTTTTCATACCTTCAATCATTTTATCAGTATTTTGAACCACTCCACTAAGACCGCAATTGATCGCTTAGTGCCCTCTGCAAGTATCCAAGCATCGGGAATGGCAAAAACAACAGCAGAGTATGGAGCATTAACTTCTTGAATTCGTTCTCAAATTACTAGTTGAACAACTCAGAAATTATCTCATTTCCACGTAAGTCCAATGCATGGTAATACAAAACTTCATTGGAGCATGAAAATCATGAATAAAAACGGTTTAATTGAATTGTCAAAAAAATGATCTATTGATGAAATCAAGTTATAATTGCTAACACTTACCATTCTGCAAAGTAATACTTCACATGTTCCTCACTGAAATCTGTCATCCAGCAAGCCAATGGCGACAACATGTGGTAATTTCGCATGCTGCCAATGATAAATCAGAAATGAGCCCTCATGATGTAGTCAGTCCCATAAAATGCAGGATGCTCATGGACGTACCACAAATCCAATCCAAATTATCAAAGCATCAAGACAGTAGATCCCAATCCCATATTGAATGATAAGAAAAGAGGTAAGACAAAGAAACGGCGGCAAGTGTCCTGGCTTCAACTAAGCCAACCTAATTGTTCATGACAGATGAAATAGAGAAGAAGGTACAAACGCTACTGATGCCTGGAACTCTCATATTTAACATAGCATTTGGAAGCACATCTTGTAAAGCTAAATTATACAAAAACATACATATTGAGAAGTGCTCTTATAAAGCTACACTGTCCTACAAGAATATAGAAATGAAATGCCAACAGAGCAAGGGCTATACCATTTTAAGCACGAGATCAATAAAACAACTCTACAGACAAAAAATTAGAAAAAAATGTAAATCTGATACACAAGGCACACACGGTTTAAGGAAAGTCCAATTATAACACTCTTATCTCCATAAATAGAGACGTTTTCTAGATTTTGAACCTGCTGACTTTCAATTTACAATACAACAATCTTAGCATTGTAACAAGACTCACCCTCTCCTAAGGCAAAAATAGACTTTCAAAATTTTCCAAGGTTTTCCAATAACTACCTATAATATGTCAAGTATTAAATTCTTTTTTAGCTTCATTAACTTTCAATAAATAAGCTAAATTCCTTTTCTAGCATTATCATCATTCTTAAAGTTCAACTTAAAACTAATTACAGATACGTGCAAGAAGCTGAAAAGTGTCTTCCTGTATTATCAAAGTGAGGTTATGCATTAACAAGTGATTTATAGATACATGCAAGAACATGTGCTCTGATACTATATTAAAATTCAATTTAAAATCAATTGATAATAAAAAAATGGTTTTCTATAATATAAGGTTTGGGTCCTTCACATTAGAACCAATGTGGGACTATTTCCAACAACCATCTTCATCGTCACCAATTTAGCATCAGCTCAACATATTTGAACAATCCAAACCAATATTTGGTGTAGCAAGTATTGCCGCATATCCTAGGCCTAGCTTCTAATAAACCAGAATAAGTTCTCAGACTATAAAACAAGTAATGCGTTCAGTCAGTTCTCCTACATAACTAAAGAGCCTTTTATCAGCTCCCTGTAGTGCTTTCTAAAAAACCCTCAGTGAAAAATGTCATACACAGAAGCCAGTAAAGTTGACGTAGCTGGAGCCCATACTCCAAAGGGAGGTGACGAGAAATTACCATGGTACCTGATGCATTTGTTGCTGCAATGGACTGCACTATTATCCTCTTATAGCTGATACGGACATCATCACTGCAGGGGTGACAGCCAAGATAAACATTACCTTTATCATCTCCTGCATCATTTTATAATGGTGCTCAGTGTATTGAAGGAAGTTAAACACTACCTTTAACCACTTTTATCCGGTTCATTTTTCTCACACGTAGTGGAGGCCTTTTGGTACCTCAGTCTCTCAACTTCTTTCTCAAGAAAATCCAATATTGTATCAGTTATATGATTTGGTGAACAACCTGCATTCAACATCATTCTTAGAAAGTCACATGCCTCTTTGACTTTGCCAGACTTTGCATGAATTTCAATAAGTATGTTGAATGTCACAACATCTGGACTGATGCCATTTTTGGTCATCTGCTTAAATAATAGGTTTGCCTCATCTAATCTTCCACCTTTACCAAGTGTATGAATCACTGTGTTATACATCACAACGTCTAGATATCCCCCTTTATTCGCCAACTGCTCAACAACATCCCTGGCCAGATTTGCTTTACCCATCTTTCCCAATCCCTGGATTATGACGTTGTAGGTTGCAATATCTGCAGAAAGAAATTTCTCACGCATTTTCTGAAGAACCCCCCATGCCTCATTTAAATAGCCCTTCTTGACAAATGAACTCAGCAATGAATTGTATGTATAAACCACTGGTTCATGACCCATCTCGATAAAGATTTGATACAATTTACAAGCAGTGCTTAACTTTCCTTTTGAAAGGAAGATTGAGATATACGTGTTGACCATATCACTATCGAAATGTATGATTCCTTTCTCCTGCACTCTCTTTCCCTTCTGCATTGAAAATATATGAAGCTCCCTAAAAGACTCAAATTTTTCAGCCAGTTGATCCATGTATGGAGATAAAGACCACTCATCCTTTGAGATGGGATGCTCATCATTTTTTTCAGGGAATGGATCAACCAAAGACATTATGTCACTGAGATTACCTCTAAAGGGAAACAATGGCGTGAAATCCTTGCTCCTATCTTGTGGTGCGCTCAATGCACCTTCCATGTCAGTAGTCCACTTTAGAACATCTGTAACAATGTTACTATTTTTCACACACTTCATAAGTTGTTCAGCTTGATCCCATCTCTTTCCTTTGTGAAGGGCAATCAACACTGTAGTCACGGTCACCAAATCCACAATAAAACCTCTAGCTTCCATCTCCCGAACCAATTTGAGTGCCTCATCCACCTGTCCCTCCCTACACAAATGCAACACCATTGTGCTATACGTCACATCATCCACAAACTGTCCTTTCTTTTTCAAATCATTGAACAACATGAAAGCAGCCTCTGACCGATTATTCTTGAATAAGCCATCGATCAGAATGTTGTACGTACAACATGAGGCCTTCACACCATCTGCAATCATCTTTTCAAACAGCTTGCAAGCATCTGCGAGCTTCCTTGCCTTAAAGAAGCCATCAAGGAGTGAATTGTACACAATGGTATCACCGCACAAGTTGTTTTGAACCATGTCTCTGAAAACTCTAGTAGCATCATTGATTCGATGCATCTTTGAACAACCTTCAATGACACTTCGGTAGGTATAGGTATCAGGCTCAAAGCCAGACTCTTTAAGCTCCTCATAGGCCATTAACGCATCATCGACCCTACCAGCTAAACAAAGTACCTTAATGAGTGAATTAAACGTGCAGAGATCAGGAACCGATCTACCATTCTCCTTCATCTCCTTGAAGAGCCGCAAAGCCAAAAACAAATCACCCCAACATCCAAAAGCAGCGATACATATATTGTAACCCCAAGTGTCAAACTGGAATCTTCTGTGCGTCAATTCATCGAACACCTTCCGAAAGTCCTGCCTCATATCCGCCCTCCGCAATCGAACAAGCAACTCGTTGCAGGTGATCGAATCCAGAGAAACAGAATACTCCAGAATCTTGTAGAACACAGACACCGCAAGAGCCAGCTGTGATTTCCTGAGCAGCGCGCGGACAATGGACTTGTAAACGCAGGAATCCGGCGTCCCGCCGGATTCCTGCAAGAGGTCGAGTGCGGCAATGGCAGAGTCGAAGAGTCCCGCCCGGAGGAGTGCGTCGAGAACGATGTTGAAACTGGAGGGGGTTATGACAGAGTGACCGGCGGTGGAGATCGCTCGGCGGAGGAGGGGAAGGATATCGCGGATATGTGCCGGGGAGTAGGATAATGACCAGAAGAGGGAGCTGTAAGCGGAGGAGGAAGGAGTGTAGTTCGGGAGAGATAACGCCCATACGAAGAAGGAGAGCTTGTGGGAGGGGTGGAGGGAAGGACGGCGGAGAATCTGGACGACGACGGGGTCGTTGATGGTGGCGGCGGCAGAGGTCGGGAGGAGATGACGGGTGAGAGACTTGGTAATGGTAGCCACCAGGAGGATGTTTTGGAGATCAGAAGGAGGGGGTGGGGAAGAAGGCGGCGGCGGCGCCGGGGTGGTCCTTGAGGAGAAGAGGCAGGAAGCAACGGAGACCGACAGCGGTGGTCTCACACATCGCATTTGCGGGTACGAGCTCAACTTACCGTCAAGTGCATTCGCCGGGGCTTTTTCGTTCATGTATGGCGTAATAAGTCTCACTTTTAAATTTTCTTCTTAAATTTATGAGTTAAATATAATTATGCTATACAGGAAATGACACTTTAGTGTCATTTTTTATGATTAGATTAAATATAATTAATTATATAGAATATGTTTATGTAGTTATAGAATAATTTTACGAAATATTATTCATTAAAATACTGTATATAAGAAAAAATGTTATAAACATATAATATATATAGTTAGTTAAATTTAATTTAAATCGTTCAAAAATAACATCAACACTTTAGTTGTATTATTAGAAAATCTGTATTTTCCCATGTATATATATATATGATAAAATTTTCACATAATTAAATAAATAATAATGCATGTTAAGTGTAAAAAGACAGCAATGTCCTTACAATCCTTAAGTTATCTTTGGGTGTGTTCGTTGTAAAGATAAAATTAGTTAAAGTGATGTTTATATTTTTTAAAAAGTTATATTATGTATAATGTAAATGTTTTTTATATTTTTTATTATAAAATGTTAACATTATTTGATAAATACTACCGTAGATTATTACGATGTATAGTAAAAAATTGAGATACATAGTAAAAAAAACTTTACAATAAACACACTTTTTATTTGTAATTTTAGACTTTTTTTTTCACTCTTAACTTTTAGAAGTATTCCAACTTTACAATAAATTTATATTTCTTATTTTATTATCAAAATTATTCTTTTATTTACTTTTATCTTAAATTCTCCTAAAAATTACTTTTTTCTACTCCTAAAATATGAAAAAGAAAAAAAATACCTTAATTTTAACTTTTATATTGCATTCAAATTATTAATTAAAGTTAAAATTACGTTTGCATAAAATTTTTATAAGTTAATTATTATATTATTAATTATTTATATTATATAATGTAATGTTATTTATCGATACTATTTATATTTCTAATGATCTATAATTAAGGAAAGTTAAAATTTAATAAAAAAAGACCTAAATATGTGAAATCATGTTTAGTTTATTTTTTTCAAATGTCGCTCGACTCTCGGATGTCACGTTGATCTTTCCGATAAACACGATAATAATTTTAGATCCCATGAACTAATCAACATCGTTGTCCCCGAATTTAATGGAAGAATTGCTTTTTGACAAATAACTTTTTATTTTCCAAATTCCTCCAAGAAAAACTCCAAAAGATTAACAAGTGTATTTAAAAAAGGTATGAATATAAAAACATGCATTTTTCGGAAAATATAAAATGCCTTGGACTCCTGCAATACGCAAAATGACAAGTGGAATAGCAGGGCGAAGGTTTCCTTTTGCTACCGTCGCCTCTTCGGTCTCCGCCCTTTCTCTTCTTCCCGCCGTGCCCTTCTGCCTCTATCCACTCTCCCCGCCCACCGCGTTGATCCTGAGGACCTCTACGTTCCGCCCCCGAAACTATAATCCCGTCGGCGAGAAGGTTGCAGTTTGGGCGTGTAGGCAGGGCGATGGAGAGTGTTCCGCCGCATAAACAGACGTTGGTCACCTCCTTCCTCGAAATCGCCGTCGGCCAGACCAGGGAGACGGCCGTCCAGTTCCTACAGGTAAAGAGTCCCTTCCAATGTAGCTGCAATCTTCAATGGAATCTGCAGTTTCACTGGACCAGTCTTCTATGGTAACCTTTTATATCAGTGATGATTGTCTGTTTTTGCCTTTTTTGTGGCCCTCGAGTTGTATGACATGGGGGATTGCAACGGAGAAGTGGGATGCTACAGGTCGTGCTTGGGTTATGGTGGCTCGGCAAATCCAGAACTCTTACTTGTTTCGTTTGATTGTGTAGGCTACAAATTGGCAGCTTGAAGAGGCGATTCAGCTTTTCTATGTTGGCAATGATGGCGCTAGATTGCCACACACCTCATCGGCTCCCGCAGTTGTGGCAAATTCGAGGTTGCGAAATAGTTTCTTTGGAATTGTAGCATATTGCCTGTATGGGATGACTCTTCCTTGGTTCATTATCTGGTGTTACAAATAGTTTTATCTTTGCTGCAGCCTTGCTGAGGAGGTGGTGGCTAAAGAAAATGTACCTCAAGATGTAAGAGAAGATGAAGTTCGGCCACCTTTACCTGTGAAACGAGAGGTGCTTTACGATGATGCTGCAATTTATAGGTATGTGGCTTGCGCTTTCTTCATGAATATGGAACATGGATCATGGATGATTTTAAATGAAAGTGGAGCATTAATGATAAAGTGGAAAACAAATTCATCAAGGCATAAGAGTTCAATAGTCAAAGATGAAACGAGAGAAAATCTTCTTAGTTAATTTGATCATATCCAAATAATACTTACAGGTGCACTGCCAAGGAATAATCAATTAATGAATTTGGATGGAACTTAAAGAAGTAGACATGGAACAAAAAGGACGTGTTTAGAAATAGTGAAAAAAATATAGTTACATAATCTAATGGAAAATCTAATAGTGGATAGTAATAAAAGGAGGGAAATGAGTCCTCCTGCCAATTCCACTCATTGAAACATTTTAAGATTAAAGCATGGTTTGATTGCTATTGTATGGGTTATCTTTGATCACTGATACACTCCTTTTTTTTGAAAATAGTTGAAAGGATTTTATACATTTTAATTTACACAAAAAGTATCAATATCTTTAAACAAGCAAATGTACTGTTATACAATTACATGTTTGAATAACATTGATATGCTTGAAAGTTTGAAACCTATTGATAGAAAACGTTAATTTTCTCCATTATAGTCTACTGCTTGTAGTATGAAGTGGAATATTATGTTCTACTTTTCTCCATTATTATCAATAATCTGCTAGAAAAACTAATTTCTGACTTTCCTAGCTTTTGTGCTGTTAAACTGCCATTAAATGGAAAAGTTCATTCAATGGCCATTTAATGTTTTTCTTCAATCCACATAATGTCCACTTTCCATTTTTAGAACATTGAATTTTCTTGAGTGTGTTTAACCACAATTTTTATGCACCTTGTTATCCAACATCAAAATTTTCCTTTATGATGACTTGCAGATTTATTTTCTATATATTGTCTTGTCTGCAACTGGTCAACAATGTGCTTCATTATTTTGAAGAATCAACTGATTCTTTTTGTTACCTTCCAATTTATGTCAAACTTTTAGACATTGTTACTTGTCAAACCTCTAGTTTTACAGTGTGCACTCTCTTTTGTTCTAGTCTCAATCCAAGTTCTGTTGTTGCTTTTCGCAATTTTGAAGAGGAGACTAAACATCCTGGTGTTTGGGAGGGAGATTCAAACAATGCATCAGCAGCAAGTAGCTCACGTGATAATCTTGCTTCTTTGTATCGTCCTCCCTTTGAATTGATGTTTCAAGGATCATTTGATAAGGTATAGTTCCAATGGAACCCATTTTTATGCTACTAAGGATATGTCTGGCTAATCCATCCTCGTTCTTTTGAATTCATTCCACATTGAAAGAGTGTCATTATGGAGATTATTTCTGGTTTAATTATCATACCGTCAGTGAAAATTCAACCAAAATTTACAAGGATTATTATGAATTCTAGTTTTGGAGGCCATGCTTCACATTGATGTCGACCTGTTAATTTTAACATTATACAAGTGCAATAGATTTACAGCAGTTTCAAAATTTTTGGTAGACAGATATTCATGGTACATGTACTGCTGCCATGAAATGCTTGGAAATTTATAAAAGTTGGAAATCCACCGGAATCTACCAAAGTATTCTGATTTATATTAGCATTAATATCTTCTAGATAAAAACTATGGTAATTATTAGAAAACCCACATATGCATGACTTTGAAATATCAAAAAGTATAGTGAAGATGTATGAGTGGAGACACTTCAAGAGGATTTAAAAATCGTTTTGTGTTGGGTGGGTGGTGCCACTGAGTGTAAGGTGATAGAAAAGCATCTAGGATGGTTTCCATTATTCAGTGAAGACCTTAAGATGCATCTATAAGGCGGGAGATAACTAGTTGGTTGGGAGGGAGGGAGCTCTAGAATTACATGGTTGGGAATCAGGATTTAATAAACTAGTTCGGCAGAAACAAATGAAGAACGGATTCATGTTCCTTGCCCTTTATGGTGGTTTTAATAACTACTATTTATGTTTTCAATTGCCTGCTAACATGTACGTGCCAACAAGATGGGATTAGAATAGTTACTTGGAACTCTGAAGTTGCATGGCTAGGGTTATAATAGACGAGGTGGTGTTGGTTTTGAACAAATGGAGAGAATGGTTTCATGGTTTCATGTTATTGTGCCCATTATGCTGTGTTTGATGAGTAGTGTGTGTTTTCAATTGTGAATTGCCTAATGGATGGATCTTATTTTGCAAACTATCTTATCTTGCAAGTGCGTTTTTCTGTTAAACAGGCAAAGGTCGAGGCTTCTCTTCAAGACAAATGGTTATTAGTCAACTTGCAGTCAACCAAAGAATTTAGTTCTCACATGGTGCAACTTCATATTTCTTTGATATCCTTTAAGTTGTAAGTTTTATCCTTATTTTTGTATGTTTCATCTTTATATCTTATGGTGGACAGCTGAATCGAGATACATGGTCCAATGAAGCTGTGGCACAGACTATTCGTATGAATTTCATATTTTGGCAGGTTTGTCCTTCCAATCTTTTTTTTTTTAGTTGTATACAATGAATTTATTCCCTTTTAACAATCTCTACAATGTCCCTTGATCTCTTTTGTGTTCTTTTCATAAAAAAAGTTAAATTACAAATATAATGATTCAATATTAAAAGCCAAGACATGTTGGAGATGGCTTTGTCACATACTTTTGAATCTTAAAGTTGTCTCACATTGAATTCTGGAATCGTATTATATCAGATTGATGGAACTGATTTTTGTCCATGGATCCAATGTTTATCAATGTATGATATTCCGATGAGTGATGACACCTTTGTTACTTGTCAAGTTATAAATAGATTATGGTCTTGTCTCCTTTGGAATACCTATAAACTTTAATTGTAGAGTTAGCTATACGTCTACTAGCTGGACGGTGGTTGGAAGGAAAGAGTGGTATGGTGTAGCCATGGAGGGGATGCTGCCACACACACAATAATTCGTATGTGAGCAGCTCCTAACCATGTGTGATATCGGGTCTTGGCCTTAAGCACAACTAAATCTTATTATATCCAGCATCCCAGTGAGGATCCGTCTTTTCATATGGTTATAACATAGTTTTCCCAAGTACCGTTGGCTGGTGGCCATGTTTAGGGAAGACTTATTTACCATTATTATACCATTTCAACAACTCCAATGGCTCCATTAACCTTTTCTCGTGAGTTTAGCTAGTCCAATAGTTTTTCTCAGAGATTTCCTTAATCTCTTCTATCTCATAGGTACCAAACATGGAATTCAGCTTTGGTTTTATATTGAACTTTGGTCCAACAAAAAGGAAACGTATTGGACTTAAGTGAAAATGTCGGTAAAGGTTTGGTCAAATCATGGAAGTTCACAAAAAGACACAAAATTACGTATTTGATTTAAAATGTTAGGAGAAGTTAAAGTAATCAATAATAGGCATCTAGAAATATTTAAATTTAATTTTTAGATATTTATGACATTAAAGTTGAATTCCTAAAAGCCTGGAATGTTTGAGATTGTTCCATTTTCCTTTCAAACACAGTCCAACTTCTTTCCAGAGATCAATAAAGGAATTGCTGTTTTTCATCTTTGACAATTCTACAGGGAAGTGCTTCTGCCAAACTCTTGCCATCCTATCGCATTTCAAGAACAAATGGTCAATACCTTCTTCTCTAAGTTCACAATATACACAAGGCCCCTGTATCTGCTCATTTGCTTGTGTAACAGTGATGACCACCTTCCCATGTCAAATAGGGATGTAATATGGATCTGGATATCTAGATCAATTTTGGATTCATACAAAGTTTTTCGAATAAGATATTTGGTATACATATTTGGTCAAATACAAATCCGAAAATGGATGTTATTTTTTTGAATTTTCTGGATTCAAGTATTAAAACTGATATTATTTATATTTTCAAATACAAATACGGTTGTTCTTTTTATTCTATATGAATTGTAAAAATATATGTTTCATGGGAATTTGAACCCTTGACTTCTTTTTATCTTTAACCACTGTACCAACTACACATTTAAGCAAAAGAGATACCTAAAAAATAGATTAATATTATTATATTTACAAAGATTATTATCATGTCAAATAAATATTGTTAATTAAATTTAATAATTATTTAAATAATATAATAATTACTAAAATAAAATTTATCTATATAATCAAATACCAAGGTTAATTTTATCCACACTTTATTTTTATTGAAACAAAAATAAACTAGCTACATTCTAACCTGGATCTACAATATACAAAATGGTATAAACCTTGATATTTCTTCGTTTTAAAACATTTTTGATTTGTAATTTATTTGATGAATACTCATATTTTTGTACTTTATTTGGGTTATTTTTATTCCTTTGTATTTGTATTCGATATTTAGCGAATATCCAAAAAATCTGTATTTGAATCTTTCCAAATATGGTTTTAATTTTTCATATTTGATGTAAATTCATATTCTTATTTTGCATTTGAAAAATAAAAATCAATATGAATATAATAAATGATACATCTTATCTGCATTTGATCCATTTGCACTGCTAATGGCAAACCAACCATGCAAAAAAATTAACATTTGTCGGAGATCTGGAGACTGGACTTCATTATCTTTGAGATTCCACCTTACATGCAAATCCCACAACCATTGGCCATCAGTATAACTATCCTAAGATGCCACTGCTCCAGTCTTGTTGAATGTTTGTAATTAATCTTGTATTCGTCTTCTAGGATAATGCTATCAGTTGCCCATCTATCCCTCCACAATACAGTGTGATTCCCTGAATGAAGATTAAAGGGGATCTGGACATATTAAATAAACCATACAGGCTCTGACCAAGGATATTCCTGCTCGTTCTATTTGGATTTAATAATTTGAGCCCAATATAAATTGGAGCGTCCTCCAATCCTCCACAGCCATTTCATCAACAATACACTATTAAAATCTGTCATTCTTTTATTGTGGGACCATGTGTGTAAGATCTAGTAGCCGCTTCCCAGCCCTTTATGTTATACCCTTAGTGTCATTCTCTGCATTCTTCCAAAGCTAGTATCTCTTTTTTTACCCAGAACTGCCACGACACCTCTTGGAAGCCTGAAGACAGACATAGAAAAGCAGAAGACTGGCCTAAATACTTTTAAGAAGAACAAGCCTCCCCCCAAAACTGAGATACATCCAGCCAAATAACTTCCTGTCAAACTTATCTACTAAAAAATGCCACACTTCTTTGCATAGTCAGTAAGGCAGGTGGCCAGCACTGCCTAGGTGATGCCTAGGTGCCCAGGTGTTTTCTAGGGAATACCTAGGTACTTAATCAGATCTTTGTTGGATACGATTAGAGATCCAAGAAATATGTAAGGTATGTTTTTAATGTTCTCTAAAAATCTTTTTATTTTAGTATCATTTATACTTTATATATCTTTTTTTATTGTGTATTGACTTTTATCACAAGTTAATTTATAAGTTGCAACTTTTAAACTTCATATTGTTGTGTTTGTTATTTATACATTTTATTACGATTTACACTAAGCTATTTTACACCATTTATGTATGCATTTTTAGTTATTAATATATATACAAATATATCAATAGCTATGTATATACATATTTTGAAATACAAAATATATACATTAATATGGGCACCTAGGCGTCCAAGGCTACTGCCTGGGCACCTTGACATCTTAACAGCATTGGTTCTTTGGTCTTACAATGAGAAGTACCAGCCTATCTAAACAATTTTGTTTTTAGAAATATTGATACCCATAAAAAAACTCTTTCTGAGGCTAATATCGAGACTAGAAATCATTTCAAAGCATCTCAACAAGAAGGGTCTTCTCAATTGTTCTTCCAAAGCCCCACAAAACAAAAGAGTATTATCTACATAATGTAGATATTATAATAGTGATAACAAGGCTGTCATATCCTACCTTCCAGCACGGCCACCATTTTAGTCTAGTTATATCACACAGATGCCAAAATGTTGAAACCTATATTAAAAATCATAGGAGATAAGGAATCACCTTGCCTCATTTTCTTTTTGTGAGAAATGTGGCATTTTCCTGTAATCACTGGTGCATTCATGAACCACCACAAAACCAAACGTCTCCCTTTGATAAATGCTGATTGTGAAAGATGCTTAATATAATCAGTTATCAATGACAATCAATTTGCTAATACTTTGGTGATGATTTTCATAATACTGTTAATCAAACTGATAGGTCTGAAATCTCCTATTTCCTCTGCCTATGTGTTGGTGCTTTGGAATAAGGAAAATGGAAGCAAAATTGATAGCATCACATCCACCTTTACAGTGCTACATGCCCATAATGATCTCCATTATGTCCTTTTAAATTAAATCCAGAAAACCTTAAAACTCTTGCCGAAATGACCTGGAGCTTTCTTGCCATTCGTATAAAATGCAGCACCCTTCACTTTTTCTAAACTGAATTCTGAATTTCCTCGCCTACAAAGTTAGCCTTTTATTAAACAAAATAACAAAATGTATATATTGATTAGGCTGTGAGGTTGTGTGGATTCCTATGCCCATCGTGTCAGATTGAGATATTTGATTTGTATTACAATTCTTGAGTAGCTTGTACAAAACTTTGGGTACCAAGTTGCAACTCAATATTACATTTCATCCATGAGTAGATGATCAATATTAAATAACAAACTGTAAAAAATATGTTAATAGCTAGCTATTGATTTACGAGATTCCTTTATCAATACTAAATACTTTTGGAATTTGCTTATAACAATAGTCATTAATCTAGCATTCATTTGCATCTTATGAGGTTTTGTATGAGAGAAAGTGTAGATCTCCTATTCGCCCAAATGATGTTAGTGAAATTTAGATGTATATAATGTGTTAAACTGGATTTTGTAGAAAATTAGCCTCCCGTAAACTTAAAATAGTTAGTAAAGTTTTTATATAAATTCAAGTGCTTTGAGTACATGGTTAAAGTATTATTTCACCATGGTTCTTTTAGCCTTGCAATGCCTGCGGAACTTCCAATTTTCAAGTGTTGAGGTAGCGTTTATCCTTAAGGAAAGAGAGGTGTGAGGAAACTGAATGATATCATGATAGAGGGAATGCTTGTAGAGTGTCAAAGAGGGGGAATTCACACTTCGACCAACTAAAGCAGTTAGTCACTAAACCGAAAGATGACACAACACTTGGCAACACAGAAGTTCTGTGCATTTGGAGAACGCTTATCCTGGACGACTAGCTACTGCTCAATGGGAGAACTGGCATTTCAGGACTTTTTTTTCCTGAGTATTCCTTGTCAAACTGTAGGTGTATAATGACACCAGTGAAGGGAGGAAGGTCAGCACATACTACAACTTGGTTTCAAGCCCTGCAGTTCTGGTGATTGATCCAATAACTGGGCAAAAAATGCATGCATGGTGTGGTATGGTGCATCCCGAGAGATTGTTGGAGGTAAATTTGATTAATTTTTAAATTATCAATTGTTTAAAGGTTTTATCGGTTGATAAAATAATGATCCAATAGAGTTGTTTAATGTGTTTCATGTGCTCATCTGTGACTATGATGAATCTCTTTATTCAGGGTTTGTTGCTTTATATGGATAGAGGGCCCAAGGAGCATCATGTAGCCCTTCCAAATAAGCGTCCAAGAGAGAGCATGGAGACACAGAGTCAGGCGCATACAAGCCATTTACTTGGTACGATACAAAAACTTAGCATATGGAAAATGACAGATGACTTTTAATCATAAATTGAAGATTGAGTGCAATGGCTTCTAAGAGAAAAATGAGCTAGGTAGGTGCTATTGTCATGTAAATGGGAAGATGAAGATGCATAAATTGCACGTGAATCATTCTTTATGATAATTCTGATAAAAATATTTGTATGATAATAAAAGCAATTGATGTTTCTGTCTAGTTAATTGAAGGAATTATATCCATATCCAACGGAGAACTAATGTGCAAATACAGCTTTAAACTTGATATTCAATTTCATTTTGAACATTTGACCAAAATTTTTGTACACGCTAAATCTTACATCTATCCTCTATTGGTTGTTAATCATGTCGATGGTTGGAACCAGTACTTTAGATCTTGAATGTTCATGTATGCTTAAAGAAGGGTGTTTTTTCTGTGCCATATTCTTGCAAAATATTTTCTGTATCATACACATGGTGATTGTTTTGTATTGTTTATTATACACATGGTCGTATACTGGATGAACTTGATTAGAAGAGTAGTCATACTACTTGTGGAAGAGAAAATTTAGTTTAGGATCGAACTTTGTACTTAATAGCACATCAAAATTTTTTACTTCAAATTTTTCATAGTTATGGTGAAAATATAGATTGGGGGCACATCTGGCATGAAAACTAGCTAATGATGCATGTAGTGGCAAGTCGTTTTATACTCAGTTGTTCTGATGTAAAATACTTTTGCTTGTGCAATGGAAAATAGTGTCTGATTTTGGGGGCTACGATAGTAAGTTTGCATTGTTAAACTGGGTTAGCATTTTACATCTCCGTGTTTCAACTCACCAAAAGACCGTGATCATAAATGTAGCATAGTAATTGACATTATCGTGCACCTTTTATGGCTTTACGTTTTTTTTTTTTGATAATGGTAGATGTTTGTGCTCATTAAAATTTGTATCCTGATGAGAGTTATGTCTACCATTGCCTGTAGTCAATTGAGTTATTAGAGTTGATTGTTTAAAGATTTCCTATGACCAGTTGAAATGTGAAAATGTATTCTTATTTTTTCATATCCATCTAAAGCATCAGTAGAACACTTTTTGTATCGCACGATGTTCTTTCTTCTCATGAAGTTTTGAATCTGATTTTTCTTCCAGAGGAAGGTGAAGAAGTACGAATGGCAATAGCTGCATCATTGGAATGTCACAAAGACTCCCCAGCTGCTATCACTGATAATGAAGAACCTGAAATTGTGGATGAGGAGGTGAAAAGCTCAAATGAGAAGTGGCTGTGTTACCCACCTCTGCCAGATGAACCTAAAAACAGCAAGGGCCTTACATGTAGAGTGGGTATTCGTCTCCCTGATGGACGGAGACTTCAAAGAAATTTCCTTCGTGTGGACCCGATACAGGTGAATACAATCCTTATATGAAGGTGCAGATGGGGTTCACCGTTTTTAATCCTTTGGAAGTTTCGGTCACTTAAACCTTTTTCTTTTGGTTGTCTTGCAGTTGTTGTGGTCGTTTTGCAGCTCCCAACTAGAGGAGGCGAAAACACGGCCCTTTCGCTTTACCCAAGCCATTCCTGGGGCAACAAAGTGTCTAGAATATGACAACAACATGACCTTTGAAGAAGCAGGTATTTTGAGTTCAATGATCACATTCACGTGGGAGTGAATAATACATTCCCCAGCAACGAAGTTATCTTTAGTCATCTTTTGAATGCAATCGAATGCCGGAGGTTCCATGAACGCATCTCTCTTGGGCTACCCATCCTTGCGACTGTTTCACAGTCCTGTGAACTTAATCTTATACCTGTCGAAAAATTAGCCTTACCATATATGTATTCAGGGTAACTTTCAGAGCGTGCTTGTTCATGATTATGTGTGTTGTCTGTGTAAACCACATTGCCACTTGGTATTTGCTGACTTGTATTTAAACACCGAACGAGTGCGAGATGGGAAGACATGCCGTGAATCTGGTATCTACAATTTTACCCGATTTTTGAATATTGTCCTGGTAAGATGCCATAATGTGATGCGACGCGTGAGATGAGTTCCTGGTTGGACCGATGAATGTGAACGTTTGGGTACACCTGGAATCCTGCTCCAGATCCGCGGAAAGATCATGCACCGTACATCTTTCCCTCTTTTCACCGATTATAATAAAATTGTTCAACTACATGTTACGTATAGGAAAATACTTTTTAGTGATAGTTATTTTTTTTAGTGATATTTTAATTTAATAATTTAAATTAAATTTAGATTATTTAATTTTTTTAATAATTTATTTAACTAGTATGAATTTAATTTTTATTCTTTGTATATCATAATTTTTATGATATTTTTGAGTTTATATTCATAAAATATTTTATTTATCTATTTCAACGATAATCTCTTTTCTTTCATTTCTATTAATAAAAAAGTAACAAATATTTTTATTAAAATTTTTATAATACATTAATACTTACTCTCTTTTTTAAAAAAAATCTCTGTACCTTTATCAAATATATATATATAAAATAATTTAAAATTATCATTAAAAAATAATTTTAATAATACCACTGGACAGTTACCTCCCATTATGTATTTTAAATTTCTACTCAATCTTAACTCGATAGACGGCCGCTGCGATGTCCTCCGACCCCGCCACCCGCCTGAACTCTCCTCCTGTCGCGGCCAGCACTTCCTCCGCCGCCCGCCGTCACTACAATCTAGCCCCACCCCACCCACCGACCCCCTCATCCGCCACCCTCGCCCCAAGAGAGTACCGCAGGGGCAACTGGACCCTCCACGAGACTCTCATCCTCATCACCGCCAAACGCCTCGACGACGAGCGGCGCTCCCACCAAACCACTCCTTTCCCCTGCTCCTCACTCGACATCAAGCCCGGCGGCAAGCCGAACTCTTCGCCGTCCTCGTCCCCGCAATGCAGGTCGGCGGAGCTAAGGTGGAAGTGGGTGGAGAATTACTGCTGGCAGAACGGGTGCCTCCGGAGCCAGAACCAATGCTACGACAAGTGGGACAATCTACTCCGGGACTACAAGAAGGTCCGGGATTTCGAGGAGAGGTGTGGGCAGAACAAGGTGGACGGTGGTTCTTCCATCTCCTACTGGGCCATGGAGAAGCGCCATCGCAAGGACGCCAACCTCCCCTCAAATCTCCTAGCTGAGGTGTTCCATGCTATCACCGACGTGCTCAGTCGTCGTGACTCCCACAAAGAACGGATCAACGCCGACGCCGTTGCCAATGCTGCTCCATCCAGGCCTCTGCTCGTGCCCACCATAACGACGACGGCTCCTTCCCCGCCACCACTGCCCGTGAACCACCATTCACAGGCTCCACAGCAGCAACGAATACCCACTTCACCGGCTTCTCCTCCTCCGGCGGCGGTGAAGCAGCGGCAAGTGGGGCCGTCGGTTCCTGGTGAGTAATTATTGAGAAGGAAAGAACGATGCAGGTGGAGCACGTACTATTAATCGGTCATCGTTCAAATCAAGTTTCGACGATTAATGAAGCCTTTTTTTTCTTCCTCAAACCAGCCACAGCAGTGGGCACTCGATCGACATCAGCATCGTCGGAGAGGAGGAAGAAAGGAGCAGCCACGGAGTCGGAAGCAAGCGTGGTGAAAGCGGCGTACATCCTCGCAAGGACACTGACGGAGTGCGAGGAGAAGAGGGAGAAGCGCCACCGAGAGATGATGGAGATGGAGGAGCGGCGGCTCCGGGCGGAGGCCGAGAGGATGGAGATGAGTAGGCATGGCTTCGATGGGCTCATCACCTCAGTCAGTGATCTCTCCGGTGCCATCCACGCGGTCGTCTCCGGCCACCCCAGCCGACGCCGCGATGAAAGATGATACCACCAGGTAGGGAATTAATTATTCCAAGGGACTGTAAATTTTATATTAGTAAAACTAATTGTAAATTTTAACTTTACTCACAACTTAAATAAGACTAGGCAGCAAATGTATTGCGCGCTCTGGGAAGTGGGAACCCATTGCATTGAATTGTACTCGTACCAGTTGTGACGGCTCCACCGGTACTATTATTATTATTATTATTATTATCCTAAACCCATATTACAGAACAAGGATCATCCAGCGGAGTCAATCCAGTTATGAAGGAGAAGGGAAGAGGAAAGCTCTGATGGGACCTACACGCCACCTGCTTCTCTGTGGTATTTTGGATTCGGATTTTCATTGCAGTGATCAGGACCACCTCAAACTAAGGCACGGACAAGAAGAAGATGTTGGCAATTCAAACACGCAATATTACACCGAATAGCTTTACTGAACGCGTTGTGGTGATTTATTTTGTCCTCCTACGTATGGCGGAGTTGTCGGCACACCGTTTTCTCGAAAATTTCCGAGGAAAAGCGGAAAAGGAGAAGAGAGCAGTGTCCTTCGTCTTTGATGGGCCCTGGTCCGTGGGTCCGGTCCGAAAACCGAAAAGAAAACACGTTATTACAGTAAATGGTGGTAAGATGTCTTTCACAAAAAGAACCTTATGGAGGTGCGGGGAATCGAACACCGTGCCTCTCGCATGCGAAGCGAGCGCTCTACCATATGAGCTACACCCCCGTTGTTATGTAGGCAATTAATATTTTAATATTATACCGTAATCTCTAGGCACACTTTTGCCCCATAGACCCAATGTATGTGAATGTTTATTTTTAATAATATTTGACGATATATTCATGTCATGATCAAGTAAAAAAAATTATTGTTTATTTTTACTAATATCAATTCTCAGCGATGAAAATATCTGAAAGTTGAGAAAAATAAAGGCATCCAATCCAAACACACGGAAATTTCTCAATTTTCACTTCTTAACCTCGTATAAATAAGCCTGCAGAGGTCCACCGACCATCTTCGCTACCTAATCCCCCTTCCCTCCACGCCCAGCTAATCGCATACCCACCGTCTTTTCCTTCTCTCCTCCTCCGCTGCGCATTCTTCTTTCTTCATCGTCGATCATGGCCACCATCGGCAACAGCCATATCAATGCCAAGCTCGTCAGTTCCCTCTCCCCTTCCCCCAATCTCTCCTCTGTTTTCCCCGGATTTCGATTTTTGACTCCTATTTTGGGATTTGCAGGTCCTCCTCGGAGATATGGGCGCCGGCAAGTCCAGCCTTGTCCTCCGTTTCGTCAAGGGCCAGTTCCTTGAATTTCAGGTCCCTTTCTTGCATGCTAACGATCTAGGTTTTCGATTGGAGGAGAATCGTGTGAAAAGTTTGTGTGTTCTATTGTGCTTGTAGGAGTCTACCATTGGTGCGGCTTTCTTCTCGCAGACGCTGGCGCTGAGTGACGCCACGGTGAAATTCGAGATCTGGGACACGGCCGGGCAGGAGAGGTACCATAGTCTGGCACCCATGTACTACAGGGGGGCCGCTGCTGCTATTATCGTCTACGACATCACCAATACGGTATTTTCGGAACTGTGTCAGTCTTGGTCATTTACACGTTTATTCATCGTTGGGTTAAAGTTTTCATCTTTGGGATTTGCAGGATTCGTTCGTGCGTGCGAAGAAGTGGGTGGAAGAGCTCCAGAAACAAGGTTAGTTCGTTTTTCTGCTATGTTTTTTGTCCGTGTCGATGATTTTTATGTTATTGTGGAATTGAACTTCAATTTTCTGTTTGCAATTAAATGGGGACAGGGAATCCGAACATGGTGATGGCTCTGGCCGGAAACAAAGCTGATCTTGAAGACAAAAGAAAGGTCACGGCTGAGGTGAGTATATTGAATGTATTTCCTTGCCGTACTACCGCATACAAGCTTTCATTTCATATGATCACGAGTTATACCTTTATTAATTTTTGAGCGAGCCTACCCAGTCTGAAGAAGATACTGTCGCTCGTGGAGTGGTATTTTGAATATCTGAATTCTTAACAAACTCACGCTTAAGTGCCGCAAGGACATTGGACGTATTAAATACCACATCTCACCACCTCTTATATGGCTGGCTCATAGTGAACACTTACTAATGTGAAATCACATGCATTTCCTTTGACGACTTTGACTCCCACCTCTCTGTGCGGGATATAAGTATAGAAGTTACCAATTATGGAGGATATGATAGGTGAAAATTTAGATTTGTTTATCATGAGGAACACTCTTACCTTTATGGAATAGTCATCTACTACGGTGAGGAAATAATGAAATCCATCTATAGTAGGAGTTAGGAATTTTTCCCATATGTTGCTATGTAATAAGTCAAAACTAAATTCAGTTTTGCTGTTACCATTGGGAAAAGACAACCTTGTTTTTTTTTCCAAATGACATAATGAGGCATAGAATCATTATTTATTTCACTAACATTTGAAGACAAAGTACAAAAACTTTCTTTGGACACACAACCAAGGTGTCTGTGCCACAAATCATTGGTTGTAACAACATTACTTGCTACAAAATCAAAGTCATTAGAATTCCAAATCAGTACGTAAACTCATCTACTAGTCCCTAGATGAGAGACAAATCTTGGGAGAAATTTGGAAGAACATTTCAGCTGATGACTCAACTTATGGATATTAAATTTATATGTAAATGTACTGCATAAAGAACATTATATAGTGTTAAGTTGGGAGTTGATTTTACTGTCCTGACATATGTAAGTGGTATAGTGTTACCATTTGGTAACCTGATTGGTTTGCATTCAAGTGTTTTCTTGAGATGGGTCGTGTAAGAATTTATTGCAACAGATGTGGTAAAAGGCCCCCCGAATCAAGCAGCCAAAATGTCACTTTTATTATAGGTGCCAGTAGGAGAAAACATAGCTGTGACGTTCACCAATGCTTCATTGGAGCTGAACCATTCTTATATGTTATCTCTTATTGTTACAGTTTTTCTAATAATAGCTTTCAATGGTTTCATTTGCAGGAAGGACAAGCATATGCTGAGGCGAATGGTCTCTTCTTTATGGAAACATCTGCCAAAACTGCTACAAATGTGAATGACATTTTTTATGAGATTGGTGAGTTGTGTGGATTTCGCTTATGCACAGTGATATCAGGGAAGTTTCTTCTATTCCTTTGCTGAGGTGGAAGTTGGAACACTTACAGTTTGTGTTCATAAAATTTAGTGACTATAAGGAATTATTCTCCTTAAAATATCTGGGTATAACGTTCTCTAATGGACATGAATAATGGCAAGTATTATGAGTTGCCTATTGGCTACCACTCCATTGAATGATTTGTTCATTTCTTGGTTACTTAACATGCTTTCTACAATTATAAATGATTTGGTGACTGAGCTACTTGCAGCAAGGAGACTACCCCGTGTCCAGCCTGCTCAGAATCCTTCTGGAATGAGTCTCACAGACAGGCCAGCAGAGCAATTGCAATCATCATCTTGCTGTTCCTAGGTACCTCCGTCATGATGGCGTTGTTTTCCCATCCTATTAATTTCAAGATGAATTATTCTTTGTAGATTGATGCATGTTTCAAGAAATGATTCATGTGGATGACCTCATTTAGTGGGATTAAGGTGTTGGTTGTAGATTGGTTTATGTTGGCGTTTTTTTTCGACTCTCATTTGCTTTTTGTTGCAAGGAAAAGATAAGTAAAAATTATCTTTTGCTGGATGAGGTTCTTACACATAAATATTAAAGGTCTTAATTGGATCCAACTAATGATCTAATAACCCAAATAACACTAATGACATAAATACAATAACTCCTAACATTTTTTCTGCATGGTAACAGTCATTTATTAATGTTCCTCAAGCTTTTTGTTTTTGTAGACTTTCTCTAGTAATACTTGCATGTGCCTTCTGCTTTGGTCATTATTTTACACCATTTTTCTTACTGTTCACTTTCAGAATATCTAAATTTAAATCCTATGTTCCTAATATGGTTCTATTGCAAGCTTTCATTCATTGAAAGCATATTTCCTTTATGTGAGTACTAATCCTTCTCTGCTATATGCAAATTCTATTTTTAAGAAATAGGATTTTCCTTATATTTGGTGACAAAGTGTTTGGAAAGATAGTTTGGTTGTCTCAATACCTACAACATCATCTTCCATCAACAAAATATCATTGACATATATTACCAAATAAATATCCATGATCCCTTTTAATTTGTTAAAGTTCATCTCAAAATCAATTGGTAATAAGAAAATGAGGATACAAGTTTGTTAGGTTTAGGTTTACAACATCGATTTTGAATGTGGAGCTAAATATTCCAACACTCTCTTACACTTGTAGCATCACCTTTTAGCCTACAAAAATTTTATAGGTGATGCGTGTGAACTAAGTTTTATTATCAATGTTGGTTTTGGTACCATGTTGTATGGAGAAGAAAAGTAAAAATTATCATTCACTAGAAGAGGTTACATATAAAAAGTAGGGATCTGAATTTGATTCAACGAACAATCCAATAACCTGAATAACACTAATGATAAACATAACGATAACAACTCCTAACATTTTTTTTCTGCATGGGACACTCATTTGTTAATGATCCTCCTGCCTTTTGTTTTTGTGGGCTTTCTTTAGAAATACTTGCATGTGCCTTTTGTTTTGGTTATTACTTGACATCATTTTTCTTACCGTACACTTGTATTAATATCTAAATTTAAATCCCGATATGGTTCCATCACAAGCTTTCATTCATTATATGATTATTTTGTTTATAAATGTACAAGAGGTTTTATATATGAATTGTAAACTGGCATCTTGGCTTTCTGCAGGCTAATCCACGTGTTGAATATTTGAAGAAGCACCCGCAGACGTTTGAGAATTGGAGAGAGAAATTCATTACTCCTTAGCGTCCTCTTCTTCCTTATGTGGAGTTTGTAAATGATTTGTTTGCTCCATTTTTCCACATTGTTTACCTACGTTTAATGTGTTTACTTAAACATGCTTAAAATTATTTGCAGATTTGATTCATTTATAATCAAACTATAATTAAGCCTTTATTGAGTGGAATTTGATCATGTTGATGGGCTATTCCCTGCGCACCACATGTTCATCATTTTACCTTTGTTTGGTCTCTTAATTATGATCATCATCCCTTGTTAGGTGGTGCTTAACAAGCTCATCCCTGCAAACTTCGAGTGCTTAATTATGATCATGTTGATCATCATCCCTTGTTAGGTGGTGCTCGGGAAAAGGAAAATTTTCTTAAACGTTTCTCTTTTACATGTGGAAATGTAAAAAATCATTTTACTTTCTAACTATAAATTTTCGTTAATAAAACATCAAGTAAACAAATGTCTATTTTAATCTTATTCCATACATTCTAGTTAGCTTAAACAAGTGGATACAGCAGCAGTGCTGCTTTCCTTTTCTATTTGTGGTGAACATTTTTTGATCCAATGTAAGTTCTATCACAGATTCTCCGGTGAAATACCCAACCTGTTTTAACGTATGTTTAATCTTGCAACAACTTACTCTTGCATAAAAAAGCAAAAGGGCATTGACACAATTATATAGAATACTACTATTGGTACATCAATGACTAAATTTACGGGTTAGGATCTATATATATTTTTTAAATCACAATAAGAATTCCATATGATTGGATTTTGCGGGGCCTTCAGCTTTTAATACACAAAATCCTTTCAGCTTGAAGGTGCTCTAACATAGTGAAGCTTTATCGATGTTATTGTAGGGGAAATGTGAGATCTGTTTTTGAAATAGGTGCAGCGTCTGTTCGCCTCCACCATTCTACCTAGCATAAGAATACAAAATCTGACCTGCAAATTAACAAAGATAAGTGGAAATTTGTCTGTTGTCATGTTATTGTATAAGTTTCCAGCACATTACTTATTGTATAATTTAACTTTATTTATTTCACTATTAACTTCAAGAATTAACTAAAACCAAGGCTACCGTTTCGTAAGGTATGATGAGATCAAATAAATCACGTTACCTGAATAGACCTCTGCGCAAAAAGAGCCTAACACTGCAGTCTGCCTAACACCTCTTCACAATAAGCAATACACTGTAGCAGCACTTTCTTGTAATTTGATCTCCACTGTACTGCCAATCTCCACCTTTCCATTGATCTGTTGGACTTCAAAGACAATGCAGAGGTAACACTTCCGTTTCGCAAGCCATTCACTTGAAAAAAGTCCCGCAATTCTTCGGACGAACAAATTAGCGAGTCTATGTTATCCATACAAGAGGAAGATGCCAATATGTTTTCAATAATGTTTAGAAGTGAACTATCATCTTGGGCTGAAGTTTTCAATTTCTCCAAACTGTGCTGGCATTTTGTTGATATAAACTGCATCACAGACATCTCATTCTCTATCGAAAGTTGAGATCCAGAGTGAGCAAGATGGCCAACCGTCCTTCGAAGTTTCCTTGGAGTAGCCCAAAGGCGAACAGCAGCCATTAAAGCAAAAGACGGTTTTCCATCTTGTTGAACATACAGAGAATCTTTGGTCCAAGAAGAAGACATTTGTATGGCTGCATCAAACTGAATAAAGGATTTGTCACTTGGATTTGTGTTGAGAAGAAACCCATAATGTTCAAGAAGCTCCAAGTTCGTATATGTGCCATAACATAGAAAGACCTGCAATGAGCAATAAAAGAAATAAAAAACTGCACAGTAATTGATTTAAATATAAATGGGACATTAGTGAAAAAATCCTTCGAACGTGCACAAAAGATCTTAACCATGAGTTCTTGAAGGATCCCAACCTGAAGGGCATGGAGACCCATTTTTACAAGCAAACCTACAGTATGAATCCAGTCCTCCCAGTGCATAATGTAAGAGTAACTAGTTTTTTTGACTGATCAAGAAATGGCTCATAAAAGACTCACCCTCCTGTTGAAATCATAAAGACTCAAAGCTAAGACTCAATACTAAATGACTATTATAATGCTATCCATTCTATCTTCACCCCAAAGTGAATTGCATATCGATTCTTACAAAAATGATAACAAAAACTGTTGATATGATGTCAACAGGTTGATGTTATCCAGGTCCATATGGCAGGCTAGCATGAAAAGCCCTTCAAAGGTAGGAGTGTTAGTAATGAGCACGAGTGTATGTGGACTCCGCATGCATCTTCAGGCACATGAAAAGACAATCTAACAGACAATCATATAGCAATAATGACCACTTCGAAATAAACAAAAGAAATTTCTAACAGGTGTATAACTTGTGTAATGTTCACCTGATTCCCTTTTACATATCTCTTCCTTGCATAGAAGCAATATGAATCAATATCTTCTTCAAATCCACCATCTGTCAATCTACCTGAAATTTCGTCAAATTGGTCTGCTTTCTTATCTGTGCCATTGTAATTGCAAGAAGTGCAATCTTGTGAATCTTCAGAACCATCCTCTGGTGCGGCATAATTAAAAAGGTCACCAACTGGGCATAAACAGCCAGCACAATCCCAGGGTACATGTAATGCACGTGAAGATATCTTTGTAATAATAAGCAAATGTAAGAGGACAAATACAAAAAATAAAAGTTGAATAACAACAAAACTAAAGCAACCAGTACTATAATTCCACCATGCAAGGTCGATTACATGAATCCCTTTTTCCAAATATTTTTATCTATTGTCAAAATTTTGGTTAAATTACATAAATTTAAATATCCTTGCTTATTTTCATCTACATCTAGGTGTTGATGTAGAGCCCTAGCTTTAGAATGTTACAGCTAAGGTATGCAATGTTTTCTTGTTTTCTTTTTATTGCACTTAAGGTTCAGTAGAACATATCACTAGGAGGGTTTATGTCCTAATAAATTATCAAAGATTAATGTTCATATAGGATTAACAAGTTTTTATACCTGCTTTTACTTGAGATTGACTGTAAACGAATTAACCTCCACAGGAGGAGTTAAGAAATAAAACTTGAATGTAGACATTAAAATGCAAATGTTTCTCACAGTTGAAGATGCCCAAAGCCATGATCTGAACGTCTGAAATTGATGCTTGAGTTTTATGTCTTGCATTAGAGCAACCGACTGTTCCCAGTCTAATCGAGCCCTAAGAGCAGCCATCTCGGCAACACAGATTGCATCATCAACCTGAAATCACAAGCATCAGAACTGCCACACAAGAATGAGCAAAATACAGACCCATCAAAAAAAATTACCAAGAAAAAAAAACATAACTTGAAATGCCTGAATCTCAAATTTATTGAAATTAGCTAGCATATAATAGTGGCGTGGCAATTGCATCAGATAAAGATACCACCAAGAACCTTTGCCTTTCCCAACTTCAGCCAACAGACAAACAGTCAATAACTGTTAAAGAAATGCACAAATTAGAATCTGTTAACAAAAGAGAACAAAACAAAAACACATTAAAAACTAAAAGCATGTTTTACACCTTAAGGTGTATCTATACAAAAGGGTGAGTCAACTAATATAAATAGATATGGAAGAAATGAGCAAGACCCAAAATTTTATAAAAAACGGCTAGAACTTTACATATTGAATAATTGTTAAGCTTGTATCCGAGAGCTCATAGTTTTTTTGTATCATTTTAATTTTATTAGATATCTTCAAAGATAAAAAATGATATCACCAAGTAATAATATTATAAGAGATAAGCTAAAAACCAATTTTATTAGAAATAAACTAAGAAGTTCACCAATTGAAGATAAGATAAAAGAAAATTGGCTTAAGTGGTTTGTTATATCCTTAAGAAACCAAAAAATATATTTGTTGAAAGAGGAGAACTAATTAGTGCAAAATAAATTAAAAGAAGAAGAAAGCCTAAAACTACTTAATTAGGAATTGCAAGAACATATTTAAATCTATAAAATTTAATTTAAGATTCAATTATAGATAGAAATATATGAAAGAAAAAGATTCGTATGACTAACCCCAAGTAGTGAGATTATAGCTTAGATTGTTGTTTTCTTTGAAGAAACCCAAAGGTCATGGATATGAATCCCCATAAAACATCCTTTCTACTTGTGGAGGTACGATTTCATACAATTGATGCCTCCCAAACTTACATTAATAGGATCCCATCCACTAGATTTGCTCCTTTACATATTTAATATGTGTAATCACCAACGAACATATCTATTACAACCTCAAGCAAATACTAATGAGTTGTAGTCTACAAGATATAATTAGATTATAAAATACAATGAAATTTCTAAATATGGCAAAGAAAAAATTAAATCAAACATATGGCTGGGCATTGAAGTTCCTAACACACTTATGATACAACCAAAACAGAACCTGCATTGAAGGCAGCATCTAAATCTCCCTTTGATTGTAGCAAAGATCTTGGGTACTCTCCCCTACATAAGGGGAGTGTAAAGGTTGCATCCCAGGGAATTAGATCAATATGCCACAGATCATCCCCCTTTTGTTATTGAGTAGACAGTAGATGTATCAATCCACAACCTATGCAACACTAACACTTATACTAAGGAGTAAATCTATGCATCAATCAACAAAGAATACAAAATCAATACATTAAAATTGTGCTACAAGTCTATTTCTTGAATGTGGAAGTATGTGGGTGGTATAGTACATTAACCACGTTGATAGCATCATCAATAATTTTAATCTATCAAGCAGACTGACCTACTTTATCATCTGTCTGGTTGGTTGATTAATTGTGGAATCGCCTACTAGATCCTCAGCATAAGAAGAATCCAACTACCATTTTCTATCTAAATTTGTTCAATACGATTTAGTTGTATGTTTTAACTGATGCTCGAGATACATGTAATAATCACACGAGCGAAATACTTTCGAGCACACCATATAGATGACTCGGCCCTTGAGAAAACGTGCAAAAAAGAAATGCAATTCCAAGTCACACCAAGCAATCTACTCCCACAAAAAAAAAAAAAAAAAAAAAAATCTACTCCATATTGATTTTCCGGAAGAATGCGTTAATACTTTCGTTATAGTATTAGGTCAAACTACAAATACAAATCATGCAGAAAACAGAGCTGATGATATTCTCATCTATTCCCAAAACAGAAGTCACACAACGATTCAGCAAAATAAAAAAAATGAATAAATACCGAAAAACAAGCAGATGCAAAGCAACCAATATCAAACGATCGATCGGCCGGTACCAACCTGAGTGGGAGTGAGGTGAGCGTGCCTATTAACGCAAGATGCCAACCTTTCATCCTTGAGCACGTTTTCCCTCGTCAACAGCGCAGCACGCGGCACCCTGAGGACCGTTTCCCCTTTCCTAATGTCGCGTGCCGCCGCCAAACCCCTCCTGCATCGAGAACAGCACGAGGTGGACACCCGAAGGGCAGCGGAAGTAGCGGAGTTGCATTACGACTATTACTGTACTCACCCGCCTGCATCTGGAAAATGGGATAGGAATAGCGTACGCCCCAAGCAAGAGGCGTTGGATGTTGAAGGAACGGATTCCGCCGGTCTGGGCGAGTCGGAGACGCCGATCTCCGCCGCCCACCGCAGGCAAGCTTCCACATCTTTCTGCCCTTGGCCAGCCCCGGGCATGGAAAACAACACACCACACACGCCGCGCGTACGCGTTGTACTCTTGCTACGAGGCTACTATTATACGTGGAAAGGGCCCAGGTCCATATACCAAAAATGGAAAAGACCCAGTCCATATACAAAAAATATGGAAAAGGCCCAGGTCCATATGAAAAAAAAAATGAAAAACACAGGTCCTTTTTGTTTTTTTTCGTAGCTCAATAATATCTTGGTATTTAAATATTTAAATGTGTCAAATTAAAATTTTGAAATAAAAAATGCTTATTTTTTTGTAAATATTTTATTTGAATATAACTTTTACGTTGAAAATTTTAAATTTAATGTATCTAAAGTACAAGATGAATGCCTATGATATTTTTAACTATGATTACCTACATCTTCATTTTCTTATTTTTCTGCATGAAAGAAAAATAGGAAAAATATTGACACCAGTAAATATTGCCGGTTCTAAAAATCCTTGCAAGTGTTTCTCGACTATAATCACTATTAAAGAAAAGGAACGAATGATACAATGATTCTGTTTGTTTGGGCATTTTGGTGAGTTTAGTTGAATTTCATGTTTTTAAAAAAATTATATGATTTACGATAAAAAATAATATATTTTTTTTAATAAAAAATTGTAATAAATAATGAATAAAATAAGTAAAATGATAATGTATAGTATTTATTATAATAATATGATGATAATGTTTTTTTTAAAAGTTATAATTAATAATGAATAAAATATGTAATAGAATAATAAATAATATTTATTATATTAATATGATAATATTTTTTTAAAAGTTAAGATAATAATATTTTTTTAAAAAAAATTCACAGTAAAAATCGTAAAAAAAAAAAACTTAAAATATCATAACACATAATAAAAAATATAATTACATAATAAAAAAGGTTCAAACAAACAAGACTAACGTCAACAAGTTACGTGAAAAAAAACTGTAAATTCTTTAAAACAGTTATAAACCTGAAATGGACCCGGCCGGTAAACTTGGGCCCAGTGGGCTTTTTTGGTCCAAATTGTTTTTACGAGTTTTATATTAATTAAACCAACCTAAAAGTGAAACAATTAATGTTTGCAAAAAGATTTCAAAATATAACAGTCTAAAAAGAAGGAAGAGGAAGGGTAAGGGAGTTAAGAGTTACTGCAAACAAAAATAATAAGCAAAACAAAGTAAAATGATATCAACCTCTTCCATCAGATCACAAGGCGAAGGAGGGTCATTTGTCAAAAGGATAGCATCAGAGGCGGTGGAATGAAAGGATCTAGTAGATTAATCAGTCACAAGACTTTGATTATGAAACTATCACTGGAAGCAATTGATTCTAATAAAAAGGTCACAAGAGAAAAAATATTAGTAGATATTAAGTTAATGTCTGAAAAAGAATTACGAAAGATAAAATTATTTCAAGCTAGTCAAACAGACCATAAAATCACAAAAAATAAACATCTAATAGAGGAAGGTGGGATATTAAGGTTAAAGAAATCAAAAGGGACAGAAAGACCATTGTGAATATTAGCATAAAGAATAGTCTTAGATTCGAAGAGAAAATAGACTGAAGGGTTTGTACATGTCAAAAATCTTAGAAGAGGAAATTTTTTAAAAAAAATTCAGATTTTCATGTATTTGTATATCCTAGAAAATTTAAAAAAATTTAAATTTATTTATTACTACATATATAAATTTGTTTCATCATTTCTCGTATATTAGGTTAAGAAAATTCTCACAAAATTTCATTACAATATAATTTCCTGACATTGTGTATCTTTGCGTAATCTTTTTCAACAATTGTTAAACTAAATACTTAAAATGTTAAAATATAAAATATTTTTAAAATTTTTACAAGATAGTTTTAAAAACTTTCCTATTTTCTAATTTTCCTTTTTTATTTTCTTAAATTTTCGTTCCTCACGAATACAAACGTACCTAAGAAATGATTTTTAGAGAGACAACCAAAGAAGAGATGATTCTAAAATTTTAAACATATTTGACAAATAAGCAAATTTCTCGGTGTTCGGTCTTGCCTTGTAAAATAGTAACTGCCGCTTGTTAGTTGCAAGTATTCTTTTAAATCTCAGCATCAATGTTTTGAAATTTAAAATTTCTGATAACTCATATGGATAACTATCTCGACGAAGTGGTAGAGTTGTTGTCGCTGGATCCGACGCAGCGAATAAATCCCGTATTGGTGTCGCACGACATCTGAAAGTATACCTGCACGGTGGATGGACTTAACCAACGAGGAGATATATCTACGCATATAACAATCACCTTTTGACATCGAAAATTAGCGTGATAAGTCTTAGCTTTATTTTTTTTATTCGCTTCACTGGTGCGGTACCTCCAAAGTTGAAATTTGTGTTCTCCTGTTGACTGGAAACAGGGGTGGGAATAAATTACTTGAGTAGGCAGCAATCTTCATGGTTCCTATCTACAATTCCAACTTCGAGGCCCAAACGGAAATTGAAAGGGAAGTGAAGAATTGTCAGTAAGACTGGTAAGTTCGCATCAAGTTGTCTTCTCGGAGGTACCGCAGCAGAGAAACCAAGACGATCAGGGTAGGGTCGGATAAGTGCAGTCCAAGTGCGGCGGTGGTTGTGAAGTTGAACGTACTCGAGAGTATGGACAGAGACCAACCGCAGTTCAACCTATAACACGTGATCACCAAACATTCTCCGTAACTAGATTTTTGAGGGAATTAAGAAGAGCGGCCGCTGGTTTTGGCTGCTGCTCACTCGTGCAACGCACAACGGAGCGTTCTCATTGCCTAGCTGCTCAAGTCGATCGCACGGCGTGCTCGGTTGCCGGCCGGTGGTACAAATGGTGGTGAAGATCTACGGAATGAGCACGGCAGTGTCACCGCAGAGGGTGATGCTCTGCTTCCTGGAGAAGGAGGTGGAGTTCGAACTCATCCATGTCAATCTTGACACCATGGAGCACAAGTCCCCCTTTTACCTTGCCAAGCAGGTGTCTTACTTGTGCTTCTCTCACCATTCCTTCATTTGTAGTTTTCTTTTCTTAACAACCTCATCCTTCGTATCATGACAAAATGGTGTGTGTCTGTGTGTGTATCTGTACATATATATATATATATATATATATATATGAATAATGAACCGGCCAGGAAATGTACTAAAGACAAAGGGTGGTTGTTCTCGTTCGTTCTTGGTACGTTAATTAATTAATTAATTACGTCTTGCAGCCGTTCGGGAAGGTGCCTTACATTGAGGACGGAGACTTGAAGCTTTTCGGTAATTATATATTTAAGAACTGGCATACTTATTTTCATTGATTTGCTTGCAACGGCCAGCTGTATGCGTTCAGTGGGAACTGGTTGCAGAATCCAGGGCGATCATCCGGTATTACGCGGCCCTGTACGCCGGCCGTGGGCCGAACCTTCTGGGGAAGACGCTGGAGGAGCGGGCAAGGGTGGACCAGTGGCTTGACGTGGAGGCACAGACCTACGACCCCTTGGTCTTCAACATCGTCTTCAACCTCGTCATCCTCCCTCGGCTTGGCGGACCCTCGGACCCGGCCACCGCCCAAAGGAGCGCGGAGAAGCTTGACAGGGTGCTCGACATCTACGAACGCCACCTCTCGAAGAACAAGTACCTCGCCGGCACTGACTTCACCCTCGCCGACCTTTCCCACATCCCGGCCACCAGACGCCTCATCGAGGACGCCAAGCTGGGCTGCCTGTTTGCTTCGCGCAAGCACCTCAAGGCTTGGTGGGACGACATCTCCGATCGGCCGGCGTGGAAGAAGGTGGTGGAGGGTGAGAACGTCGCGTGATTAGGCACAGCGATATGTACTACGACTTGAGATTTTCGGGTAAACGTGGTTTGTAAGTTTGGATTTGCGTGCTGTTTCTTAATAAGACATTGCACTCTATGATTGGCAGCAATTAATCTAATCATCGTCCTTAGTTTCGCGTTTTATAATTTTTCTACGGACATCAAGGTTGATTTTACAAATGTAACATTTTTTATATCTTGTTACTGCAAATCATCGATAAAGATACTGCGCTTCTTGTAACCCATCGAATACTGCGCTCTTTTTTTTAATATCATAAGCAAGAGTGAAGAGATTCTAATCGAAAGCGTATTTAAAGAAAGAGTGGGGCCAAATTGCCGTGCACCTCCTAACCAAAATAACATTTATTAAGTCATGTTTTAGGTAGTTTGTTTACACCCGTTATTAATTCAGATTATAAAAACTTTAAGAACAATGTAAATAAATACCACTCTTTTACCCTCCTAATTTTAAACACAACTGTTTCTTACATATATTTTTTTCTCTATTACAAAGAACTGCTCTTTCCTTAAACTTGTAACCACTCCAAAGGTTTTTTTCACTGAAAGAACTATTTTACCCTTCCTCTACATTGTTTTAGAATACTTAAATATTTTTTAATAAATACAAAAAGACATCCTCAACGACTTTAGAATATTTAAAATTGAAAGCGGGTAAATGTTTTGATGGATTTTTATAAAGACTTTTTATAAAATAGACTCTTCATACAAATATTGTTGATAAAAAAAACCTATTAAAGGTAAAATAGGAACTTTGAAAATTTTACTATACCTCTTTTCAAATACTACTCTTTTAAAATATAATTACAATATCATTCTAGAAACTGTACTTTAAAGTTGAAATAAAGGCATCCTTTGTAAAATCACGAAGAGACGTAATGATGCGCCAAAATCAAAATTTGAAGTGGTTGATGGAGATTATAAAAATAATAAAATCTTCGTCAATTACAAGCATCCAACAACAACGAAAATAGTAGGTGCACCAAACATACCTTTTCCACTTAAGAAAGAGAGGGTTCAGAAATTCACGAGGCACGTAAGCTCCATAAAAATCAAATCAAATCAAATCAAATCAAATCAATTGCGAAAAAAGAAGAGGCTGAAACGTCAACATGTCCTTTCCACTTCCAAAAGAAAGGTACTGCTGAGTTTTAATCCTGTTTCAATTGGGAATTACATTCTTTGATGCCGGGAGATCAAAGATACTGCTGAGTTTTATTCTCATGACATCAACCTTTGCTACTTGGCGGAGATGGTCATCAGCCAACTTTTTCCGAATTGGTGGTATGTAGGAGTTACATTACCTCCTTATGGCATCAGATTATGTTTGTTGGCAAAATATCCTATCCCGTAGGAAAGAGGCTCAACAGCATGCTTCCATTAGATGGAGACAGCACGGAGCAAAATTCAACTCTCCAAATATTAAGAAATGTGCTAAATAAAAAGTATCTAGTCGATGGACATTTTTATCGTTTGCATGATTCCATGCAAGCTGCGATCAATTTACAGATGGATAAAGAATAGCGTCCATTACACATATATAGCCCCAAATAATCCAAGCAAAGGTGAAAGCATGAAATTTATGTCACAACTAAATTGCAAATGCACAAGAACCAAGCGTGACAAAGCTTACAGAAACATGCCAATTTAAAGTTTAAACCAACATTTTTTTTCACCTATTGAAAGGTAATTGCATTTCTTGTTTGTATATGTTCTCCATATATGGAAGATTATTGAAAGCACTGTAAATTGATTAAAAAACCACAGTTTTTCATGGGTCACAATATCCAGAGAATCAATGAAGTCGAGTCATTGGACTGCTGATACTATGGTAGAAAAAATGGATTGTGTATCAATTCTACATGTTTATGCTTTTTCATGGAACTCAAAGTTGTTTCAATTATTTGGCAAAATCTTAATATTGAAGTGCTTATAATAAAAAACAACATTACATGAGACCGGTACCACAAATCTATTACCAATCATTACAATACCTTTTAAATGTTGCTATCAGTTTCATCTTGCAGGTGTATCAGATATAGAATGCTGAGTCTCCATGGAGGTAAACATGAAATTACCGGAGAAAATAGCCTCCTTGTCTATAAACCAAAAAAATGTATACCATGAAAGAAGAATGGGAGGTTACTGAAAAAATATCTAGGTTAGGTGAATAAAGTACCTGTTAAAGAGAGGCAAGTAGACTCCCTACGTGTGTATCTTGAAAAAGCCTGGCATATGAAATAATTAGATAGAAACAAATCTACAATATTAATGTTGAGACCTATGCAATGGGAATAAATGATTATTTGAGCCAAATAAAGTCATGATACTTTGACATGTTGAGTTTCTAATAGAAATCCTCCTCAGCAAAGGAAAAGAAATAGGAAATGGTAAACAATATAAACCTGTTAGAAATAACAAAAATAATTTGAATCATAATCCTATTATGTAAAGTTAACCACATAAATCTTTTTCTTCCATGTACTTCTAAATTTGATTTTTTTAAATTAAGTAGTTTTAAGTTTTCCACTACTTATAAATTTGATTTTTTTAAATTAAGTAGTTTTAAGTTTTCCACTACTTATTTTAGTTTCTTTTACACTAATTAATTCTCTTCTCCAAATTGGAAATTATAGAAAAATAATTGAATTTAGATGAGACCTCTACCTTTTTTAGACATAGATACCAACCTAGCCATTCATGAAAATGAAAAAAAAAATTATGGAAGGCAAACGGGAATTAATAATTTACTGTTCACTAGTGTGACAATAATTATGGTATGGAGGTCTTTCACTGACATCTGCAGCTTCCTAATGAACCAACATACACTCTTATATATGATATATTGAATAACTAAGTATGATCAAAGACAAAAACCTGCCTGAACAGAAGAATGAGCATTAGAAGTTGGCATTTCTGAGCCATCATCAGAGAAAACATTCCTGCAATTGACCAGCATGGAATCATTAAAAACAAAGAACATGCACAAAAAACCTTATGAAAAAACAATGCAGTGAAATTATTTTCCTTTTATTGCAATGCAAAAGTGAAAAACAACTCGGAAGTACTGCAGAACTTAACTACGATGCAAGAGTGAAACAGATAGTCAATGAGAAGTGACATATCATGGCTTGCAAAACCAGCCCAGAATATAGATAGCTTTCAAGGTATTGTTGCTGGTAAACACAATGGAGCTAGTAACTTATTGATAGCATCAACTAATGGTTTGCAGAGTGACTCTAGCACAAGGCTTAAGTACCAAAGGCTACACTGTGAACTGGCATCAATGGTTTTGAGCATGCTTGTCATTGAAACATTGAATGTTAGAAACAGCAACAATCGATTTACAAGAGAAAAACCATTTTATATAATCGCAATCATACTCTCTTCAACCACCTAGTTCCCAAGAAATAAAAATGCAAAATTTGTAAATGGAACCTATGGATAACCTACATTCCTACAATCCTACCTCCATACTGCCTTCAAAAGCTCATCACTTTTAGTGTCTGGATTCATAGCAGTATCATATACAACAATATTACCATAGAAAATTTTCTCCAATTCTTTCATCCATTTTGTCAACAGTAAGTTTACCTGTCATGTGAAAAATGAGTATGCCAGTATTTCTTTAAAAATCCTAATTAAACTACCATATATGGCATCATATAGCCATTAACAAAAGATGACTAATGCCATAAAATAAATCATATTTAAGCATCAGCCAACTCAAGTGCGTGGAAATAAGAAACAAGCTTTCAAAATATGTGTAACTGACCAAATAAATGAGATTGATTTTTCAGAGAAAACGTAATTTCATGTTGTATAAGCATCATTAGTTTTTCTCGTACAATGTGTTACTCTTGTAAGATATTTTTGTTCACGTTAGAAATGCAATTTAACAAGTAGAACTAAAGGTAGCATAATATTACAATGATCAATGTCTACATCCCACTATATGGGGTTGACCACATGAATCATAGTTCTGATTAACTAATTAGGTCACCAAACTGATTGTTTGATCATTAAGGCCACAAATTTGATTGATGGATGATCCACATGATAATAATTGATTAACTTATTGGGTTACAGATAGAATGGCAGATCACTGAGGCTACAAATTTTATTGGGGAATGAACCTGACAAAAATGATATTCTAAAGGAATGACAGATCTACTTTCCTCATTAAAAAACTTGTGGTAACTGTATAGAAGAATCTTGATAGCATGATACAGCTACTTCATGCATAAGGATATCAACATAATTAACAAACAAATGTAATCCATAAAAAACAAAAATAAATACTAACCCCAGCCTTTGACACTCTTAGCTCCACATCATGATTGTAAATCTCATACAGATACTGCCCAAATTCTACACCTTCTTTTCCATCTTCTTTCAAGCGCCGCAAGAAGAGCCACATATGTAGTACAAGTAATGAAAATGTAGTTTTAAATGTTTTCTCCAAGTGGAACACTGAACAAGTAAAAACACCACATTGGAAAAATAATCAATCTCGTGAAAATTAAAGTGTCAACCATATCTTTACATCACAAGATGTATGGGCAAGATAAAAGAGCAGAGCATGTGATGTTAAATCAGCATTAACAAAAACATAAAAGGAGACTATAGGTTACTGGTTTTTAGTTACAGATACTCTATGTTGGTAATACTAAACTCATGCATTTGTTGCTTAACCAGTAATCTAGTCTTTGTGGATGAACAAGAAACCATCTTGTGTTTTCATGAGTATTGATCTCCATCCCACTAAGTTAGACTGACTAGGTGGATGCACTTGAATTGATCAGGACATTTGGCCTACAAAGCAACAGACTAGACTGATTGAATGAGAGTCGATTGAATCTCCTTCAATGCTTAAATCAGAGGAGTCTAGTAAAAAAGGTGGATTGAGTTTATGGTTCGAAAAAGCGTACTGTAACACCACATTTACTATGATATTTATAGTTGATGGTGATGAATAGGGGTAGTTGGGGGTCAACAAATCTTGCTGAACCACATGAGTATAATGGCAGACATGCGGGTGAAAAGAGAGCACTTATATGGTCAATTGGCAATTGTGTCAACTCTATGTGTTGACAATATCATATGAGCGAGACTCCACATCACACAACATAACAAAATCAACTTGTGCATCACGTGTGTTTGGCCTAGCCAACATCTCAACTTGTCTATTTAGGTGTGGCTTAGGAATTCATCATGTGAATAAGATAACTACGATGTGTGGGACAATCTTTCTAACTAGGCCAAGGAAATGGGGAAGTATGGGTCATGCGAGTGACCTACATGACCTGAGAAACTAGTTGGTTTTGGTGGCCAATTAGTGTGAAGGAAGGCTATTGGGTCAGGCCGCTTTGTATTAGTTAAGAGAACTGGTTGCCCCACATCAATAGTTCCCCATTTGTCAAGGGCTATCTTATCAATCTTTAATATAGGGAGAAAAGTAAAAAAAATCTCTTAGTAGTGGTAACAATAATGATGGCACTATGATTGCTTTGCCTTCCTTGTGATGAGTAAATTGTGTTTCTTTGATTTATGCAATTGCTTCTTGGGCAAACATATTGTAACATAAGTATTGCTTTATATTCCATACTAACACTTCTATAAATAGGTGGGGGATGAGGGACATTCAATTTCATCAAATGCCCTCCAAGTAGTGGAGCGCCTTTTTGTGTCTTCCCTTTACCAATCAGGCTGATCAATCTGAGAAGACTAATCAAACCAAGAATGCTTCCTAGTTAATACTTCATACCACCAACTAACTACCCTAAATGGCAAGCAAAGGAGCTAACCCATTCCGTACAAATAAAGCTGACATTTTTCACCATCTCAAGTTAATGAAAGTGAGGAAGAAAGCTGATCAGTCGCCATGTCATCTGACTGCATGGATGGTTTGACCAAGCAGGGATTGTTTGTATCCAATGAGAAAGAGGAAAATGAGGAGGCTGAGAAAGAAGATGATGAGGGGGATGGGGATGACGAGGAGTGGAGGTTGAGTATCTGGCCAACCATAGCTATAAAAGAGGTTATAGTTGATCGCTCACATCGCATTTAGGTGGGTGTGGAATTGGGGACAACGCTTGCATGGGTTCCTTATTTTTGAGCAAGAAGCCCATAATCATGATCAAAGAAGGGCGATGATAAGTTATTGTTGGAAGAAGAGGTATGCCAAAACTCAAATAATATGAAGAGAGTTCAGTTAGATCAAAATTTAAAGCTGGGTAAAATGAAGAACAAACTCATGTACAGCCACTAAGATGTGACCTTGACGGCGGCAATACTCAAGAAAATTCTCTCCAGGCTTCTTTCAGCGCAGTAATATTATATTAAAGCACTTTTCCAATTTGTTGGAGAGTAACAAACCGACAATATGAGCTTGCCACAACTTCACAGCTAATCACTTCTACATGATAAGTATCCAAAATTTGCATTAATCAAAGACAAGAAGAACCAAAGAAAGAAAAGAGAAGGAAACGCGTACACACCATCGTAAATGGCAGGTCGATCAATCTGCGAGAGTATCCTCTGATAGACCACATTGGCCCCCCTGATGGACTTGCTCTGTTTACTATAGAACAGTAACATCTTGAAGACGAGGTGCTTGAACCCCTCGTACGTCGGTTCCTCCACTCTGAGCGGCGAGTTGGGGGGCAGCGCCAGCGTGCACGGCTTCGACCAGAACATTGCGTTCAGCCTGACCTGCCATACATCACGCAACAATGGAGAATACCGATTTCAGCATCCCTGCAAGAAAAAGAAAGAAAGAAACGACCGCGTGATCCGCGTCGCCTATGCGCCATTTGTTTCTCACCTCGGATTTGCCAGGAATGGAGGTTTGCGCAGTCGGGGCGACGGAGGAGAAAGCGGCGAGGTTGGAGCAGTCCAGCACTTCGGCTCGAAAGGGGCCGATCGAGAGGAGGTGGGCGGCCCTCCTGCATCTCGACAGCATCGTCGACGGTGGTGAAATGGACGAGGCGGAGGAATAACACTCGGTCGAGGCTTGGATGTTGGGGCCAGGCCAGAGGGACTCCAGCGGGACTTCTGTGGAGAATTTGTATATCGCTCCTTTTCTTTTTGATTAATCATAAACCAGTCCCTCAGTGTTGATCCAATTAGTATTTCTTTGATGATTTTCATTGAAACTAAATAAAGAATTATAAGAGATAATTGAACTTTTACGAGTTTTATTATATTAATCATAAAATTTTAATAATTTTACTTAATTCTTTAGATTGTAAGTGTATCACATGTTATAATTGAATACTGTCGTTATACTAAAAACTTGAACTTATAGTAAAAGTATTATAATTCGTTTTAAATTAGTAACACTTTAGTCGTTTGAGTATAACACAACTTATCTTTCAATCTTCTTACATGATGTAGTCTACTTGATTGTGTCACAAGCATAAAACTTTATTGGGTAATTTTAACTTAATAATTTCTCTTAAAACATGTCCTATTGCTATATGTGCATAAATGTGTTTTTTGAAACTCATGTTGGGAAAGGCACGAGGGGTTCAAGCACCTCGTCTTCGAGATGGGAATGAAGCAAACAAAAACTGCAATCCAAAAAATAATCACAAGCAACACACAGAATTTTTACGTGGAAAACCTCCTTAGTGTAAGGAGGAAAAACCACGAGACCTTCTCGGTCTAGGTAACCTGCACTCTGCTGTTAAAGGGGGTACAATGTTCTTCTCAAGTTTTCAACTTGAGATCAGCACAACCACATATTATCTTCAATTGACAACAATAATAATAAGGAGGAAGTATAAACCGAAATGTCGATCTGAACACTGTCTGATCACAGTCCAAACTCTGTCCGACAGTTCAAGCCCTATCCGGCCTTCGTGCGTCCGAGCACGGTCCACGCTTCACGCGTCCAAGTACTCCAGCAGGCTCACACAGACCAAGCTACTCCAAGCTCACGCGTCTGGCCCCCTCGACCAGGCGTCCGAACGGTCGATCGAGCCACAGGTCACGCTCAACCTTCACGCGACCGAAGTCTGTCCGGCTCGTCCACCGTCGGTCGGCGCGTGCAACCAGCCCCGCATGATGCCAAGCACCACGCACCACGCACGACCCACGCGCACTGCCTCTAGTCGATCTTCGGCGCCGACGACACCACGCGCTCACCCGCACGTCTTCTCCCGTCGATCGCCGGTGTTGGCGACACCACGCGCACAACCGCGCGTCTTGTCCTTCCGAAGATCGCCGTTGTCGCGCGTCTCGTCCTATCTCAATCGTCGGTGTCGAGCGTCGCCAGAAATCGAGGGTTTGGATCGCCCTTCTCTTCTTCCCTCGCGTCTCACTCTTCTCTCTTCCGCGTTCTTGATTTTTCCCCCAAAACTTCTCCTCTTCTCAACCTGCATGAAAAATAAAATGTCTTTGGGCCGCCTGCAGGTCCATGGAGGAGGAGGACTTCGGCTCAACAATCTCCCCTTCCGCTCGCCTACATGGATCAGTCTGCAAGGCCTGCAATCTGAGCACAGATGCTCAG
Source organism: Amphibolis antarctica (assembly GCA_024699675.1). Lineage (NCBI taxonomy): Eukaryota > Viridiplantae > Streptophyta > Magnoliopsida > Alismatales > Cymodoceaceae > Amphibolis > Amphibolis antarctica. The sequence continues at coordinate 45,018 of JAMKPZ010003014.1, forward strand.
CTTGTCTCTTGATACCATTTTAGTGAGCATGTCAGCTCCATTGTCATCTGTATGTACCTTGTTGAATTCCAATTCCTTAGTATTCAAAACGTCTCGAATCCAATCATATCTCACCTTGATGTGCTTAGATCTGGAGTGAAAAGACAAGTTCTTGCTTAGATGAATAGAGCTTTGATTATCACCTAGTAAAACAAACCTGTCCTGCACCATTCCAAGTTCTCCAAGCATTCTCTTCAGCCACAGCATTTCTTTGCAAGCTTCAGTAGCAGCAATAAACTCAGCTTCTGTAGTCGACAGAGCAATGCATTTCTGTAATCTGGACTGCCATGAGATAGCTCCCCCTGCATAGACAAAGAGATACCCAGAGGTAGACTTTGAGTCATCTACATCACCTGCCATGTCTGAGTCTGTATAACCAAG